>MKEJ01039191.1:0-17717 GCA_001753735.1 Embelia ribes
GAGCATATATCCGAACGACATACAGATATACACTCTTCAATATATATCACACATTTAATTGGAGTCAATTTGGTGCTCTTGTTTAATTACATTAAAATTGAAAAATATATGGTTTTGATCCAAACAATTGTTCTAAGTCGAATTCTGTAAATTTGAAATGGAGTTTGACACAATACTCTCAGTTAAATATTTACTCCTGAAAACTTTCCTTCTTCCCAAATCACCTGCATCGACAGATTCTAAGTTTCAGCTATTTAGTTTTTTTTAAAAAAAATTGGATTGCATTTGGCTCCTTAACTTTTAAACTGAACTTTTTTATTGTTTTGGGTTATAATTCTTAAGCTGAATGCATTCGTCTTTTTCTGAATAAAAAATAAGCTAATTTATTTATTTAGAAACCGTAACCAAACAAACCCTTAAGTATAAAATTTGATGTATGCAGAAAGTTTTACTCCGAGGGTTTTAATCTTTGATTTCATAGTATATGAATTCAGGACTAGTGAGAAAAAAACTCGTATCGAACGAGCTAGTTAACGATCAATTGGCATTTCACCTTTAAATTTAAGCTAGATAAACTTTTTCGTTCAAGTATTTTTATAGACCTCCATTAGAGCTTCCCATGACTCTACCCACGTAACTCATTTAATGTTTAAATTGGATACCAAGTAGCTACAGACTGTATCAGTCTATAGCAGTAAATTGATTTCAAGTCATGTGATTTGAACTGACAGATCGAAGGATTGAGAACAAAATATGCATATAGATTTGCATTTTCTCTTCTAATTTTAAAATTTTTATTTACAGTCGTTAGATAAAAAATATGCAGCTCTGCATATGGCCAGAGACACATAAATCTGTAGCCACGTGTTGTCCATTTCATTCATATATTTTAGGTCTCAAAAGTTATAAAGCTCCAATTTTATTTATTTATTTATTTATTTATTATTTTTATATATATTTTGTGAAGTTCAAATTTTCGATTGACTTATACACGCCCCTACTGAGTCTCTTGTAAAATGTGGAAGAAAATTCCAAAACCAACAAAAAAAAAATATCAAATGAAAGAAAAGCTAATTTCCCACTCTGAGGCTGCCACGTATGCGTTGGTAAACCACATCCATTCCTTCTAAAATCTCCACTCTCTCTCTCTCTCTCTCTCTGCATCTCTTTGCCACTGCTCTTCATCGAGATTCGTCCTCCCTCCTTCTCCATAACAGAGTATCGGCTTAGCAAAGGTACCCAGTTTGTATTTACTTGTGTAATTTGGGTATTAGTCGATAAAGCTTCTTAATTGGACAGTACTATTTTGAAATGGGTTTGCTCTAGTTTTGAGTTTTGGAGGAGTAATTGTGATGATTATATTTACTTTGTAATTTTGTTATTATTAGTCCATAAAAACTTCATGATTGGGTAGTTATTTGAAATGGGTTTACTTTAGTTTTGAGTTTCTGTTGAGTAAAAGGCTTGTTTGTTGGCACCTTTTAAAAGATTATGTTTTTTCCCCAAAAAAATAGATTTGGTTGCTCAACTTTTAGCTGGGCTTTTTTTGATTATTTTGATATAAAAAAAGATAAGAGATTTAAATTGTATGCATGTGGGGTTTTTAGTAGTTATACAAAAGCTACCTTTTTTTTTACTTGAAAGTTGCCACCTAATAAACCCTAATTGTGATAATATTTTTTAAAAATTTTTGCTTGAAAGTTGCAACCTAACAAACTATAACGGTGGTAATTATATTATATCATACATGTGTAATTTGACTATTATTACTTATTAGCCTATAAAAGCTTCTTAATTGGACAGTTATTTGAAATGGGGTTGCTCTTGTTTTCAGCTTCACTTGAGTAATTATGATGATTATATTTAATTTTGTAATTCGAGTATTAGTTGATCAATGCTTCTTAATTGATAGCTATTTGAAATGGGTTTGCTCTAGATTTCATTTTCAGTTGAGTAATTGTGATGATCATATTCATTGTTTAATTTGACTATTAGTTGATAAAAGCTTAAATGGTTAGTTATTTGAAATGGGTTTGCTCTCGTTTTGTGTTTCAGTTGACTGATTGCGGTGATTATTATGTTGTATGAGATAATTTCGTACTGATTTTCTTATTGTGGGTTAGTAAAACCCTCTTCTGTAATTCAACTGTTAGCATGTAAAACTTCGTAATTTGATAGTTACATGAAATGGTTTGCTCTAATGTTCAATTTCAGTTCAGTAACTGTGATAAGTACACTGTTCTATGAGATAATATTGTACCCATTTTTTTGTTTGAGACTTGATTAAACCTGGAAAAGGTTGTTAGGTTAGTTTTCTTTTAAGCTCCATCTGCAGAGTAGCTATTTTTAGCTCTTGATTTGCATCAAACTCATGTTCCAATACTTTTGACTGTTGAACTTAACATCCCAAATTTGGTTGAATTTTTTTTATCTATGTTTCGTGTCCCAATTTGGGTATGGGTTAGGAATGAATTGTCATTTGGTGAAAGAACAATAAATGGTCATACTCAAAGTTTTTATCAAAAATACTAGAATTTGCAAGATTTAAAGAAAAAAGGAGAATTAGAACCAGCAAGTAATTGATGAGGAAACTTTAGAATACCTAAATCAGTAAATTGATGAATCAGGTGGGTAAAAGATTTCAGGAGTGCAATTACCAAACTCGTGTATGGTATTTACTGGTAACACGAGGTATGGTTTGCTTTTGTAGTGCACTTTTATCCTTTGTTTATGATCAAAACAGATTGTTAAACATTGATTTGCAATTAAATTGCGTCAAAAAATCTATTAGAGACTTTTGGAGTACGGGCATTCTTATGGTAGCAACTTAGAAATACTTGTTTCTCGGAAACATCGGGAATCAGGACCCTGGCACGCAGCTTTGTGTACCTTGTCAAATGATCTAATATTCACAGTTGAAACAGTCATATCCGTGCATTGTCTTTTCTTCTTTATTTCACATCAATGAATGAAAATAAGTTCTCCCTTTTTTGGTTAGCATTATGAGATCTTGTCAGTACAGATTGAAAGGCATAACATTTGTCTCAAGTCTGGTTGCTAAACCCTATATTGGTACTCCCACTAATTGACTTAAGCTCATATTTGTTGGAGATTATCTAGTATCCACCGACTTACGCAATGTATTTAGGATTTTGGAATTAGTTATTAGGGTAATATCAAATTGCTTCCTTATTCTTTCCAAGATCCCAATCGAATTTGCGTACGGGGGAAAAGATTTTGTGATACCAATATACCATTCAAGGACTTGTGAGTTATATATAATTGTAGTCATTGTTATATACTTGTCATTTCAAATCTTTGAAGTGGAAGCTTTTGTAACACTATTGTCTTACAAGTATATTTGAACAATAAAAATTAATCGGCTAGAAAATACACGTTAACTACCCAAATCCTATTTTTCAAACCTGTCCGCTCACAAACATATTATATGAAGCTGCTTCGAGTAATCATGCTCAATTGAGAAAATATCTAGTCCAAGAAAGTTTCAGATTTCCAAACATTATGCTTTACCATTAATTCCTTCTCCTATAAACCTCGTGTCCTCTTGATTGGAAGCACTAATCTATTTTTGCTTTTAACATTCTGTACATATATATGGCACAGTCTTTTGGAGTGTTTCTTTCTTACTCTCTCGCTCTTTTCCAGGCATGGCGGCATCGTCAGCATGCCTAATTGGTAATGGATTGACTACTAAAAACACCAAACCAAATTTAGAAAAGGAGTCCTATAGCAGGCGCCTTCTACATTCATGCGCCGTATCATCATTACGACAGGCTTCCAAACCTGTTTCCGTAATGGCATCTCAAAATCAAAGGCAACAACGCGAGGGGAGGCGGGGTTTTCTGAAATTATTACTTGGAAATGCAGGACTCAGCGTGCCCACTTTACTCGGTGGTGGAAAAGCTTATGCTGCTGATGATCAAGGAGTTTCCTCATCTAGAATGTCCTATTCTAGATTCTTGGAATACTTGGACAAGGACAGAGTTAAGAAGGTCGATTTATTCGAGAATGGAACCATAGCTATCGTGGAAGCGGTTTCTCCCGAACTGGGGAACCGAGTACAAAGAGTTAGGGTGCAACTTCCCGGGCTTTCTCAAGAGCTCCTTCAGAAATTCAGAGAGAAGAACATCGACTTTGCTGCTCATAATGCTCAAGAGGAGTCGGGGTCTCTTTTGTTCAACTTGATTGGAAATTTAGCCTTTCCTTTGATTTTGATTGGTGGTTTGTTTCTTCTCTCGAGGCGTTCATCTGGGGGGATGGGAGGCCCTGGTGGGCCTGGATTTCCTCTTGGCTTCGGTCAATCGAAAGCAAAGTTTCAGATGGAACCCAATACTGGTGTGACATTCGACGACGTGGCTGGTGTAGATGAAGCGAAGCAAGATTTCATGGAAGTGGTTGAGTTCTTGAAGAAGCCGGAGAGGTTCACTGCTGTTGGGGCTCGTATTCCTAAAGGGGTTCTCCTTGTGGGTCCCCCAGGAACTGGAAAAACTCTTTTGGCTAAGGCAATTGCTGGCGAAGCGGGTGTTCCATTTTTCTCTATCTCTGGTTCCGAGTTTGTTGAGATGTTTGTTGGTGTCGGTGCCTCTCGGGTTCGTGACCTTTTCAAGAAGGCAAAGGAGAATGCTCCGTGCATTGTATTTGTCGATGAAATCGATGCTGTTGGAAGGCAAAGAGGAACTGGCATTGGAGGAGGAAACGATGAGAGGGAACAGACCCTTAACCAGCTCTTAACTGAGATGGATGGTTTTGAAGGAAACACTGGTATTATTGTAATTGCAGCTACTAACCGTGCAGATATTCTTGACTCTGCCTTACTAAGGCCAGGAAGATTCGATAGACAGGTAAAAAACTAAAATTAATAATCTCTTTTAAACGATTTTTTTTCTTTTCGAGGGTAAGTTTTTAAGTTATTTTGTTGTGGTGCAGGTTAGTGTTGATGTTCCTGATGTCAGGGGAAGAACTGAGATACTGAAGGTTCATTCTAGCAATAAGAAGTTTGATGGTGACGTGTCTCTCGATGTGATAGCCATGAGAACACCGGGTTTTAGCGGAGCTGATCTTGCAAACCTTTTAAATGAAGCAGCTATATTGGCTGGTCGGCGAGGGAAGACAGCTATCTCTTCTAAGGAGATTGATGATTCGATTGATAGAATTGTGGCTGGAATGGAAGGAACGGTTATGACGGATGGGAAGAGCAAAAGCTTGGTCGCGTATCACGAAGTTGGACATGCTATTTGTGGGTGAGTCCTGCATCTTTTCCATCAAATTGTTTAAGCCATCTAAATAATGGAACTTTTTTTGGCACTTGCCAAGATCTATATTTCACACCACCTTTAAGGTTTTTTTTTCTTTACTGCGTCTTGTAATTGAATTCCCCAATCATTTCAGTTGAGTTATAGTAATCCGAAGGAGCATTGGCACTATCACTGACACGAACGTTTACGACACTGCAAAATCATGATGGACAGACAGTATGATATAAAAAAACCTGGATAAACTTTATATATTAGTGTCTCCTCCTTGAACATCTGTAAATGAACCCTGCCCCAGGATTGATCAATTTTCATGGCTTGACGTCATTCTATTGACCTTGCTTTTAATTGTTTTTTAAAAGCTAATTGTTCTGTTTATGCAATCTCATCCTCTAATTGCTCGTATTTCTTTTCCTTTTCGCGCAGAACTCTCACACCGGGGCACGATGCCGTTCAAAAAGTGACCCTGATTCCACGTGGTCAGGCTCGAGGTCTTACATGGTTTATTCCTGCTGATGACCCTACATTGATCTCCAAGCAACAATTGTTTGCTAGAATTGTTGGTGGACTAGGTGGAAGAGCTGCCGAGGAAATCATATTCGGCGAACCAGAGGTCACTACTGGTGCAGTTGGCGATTTGCAACAGATCACTGGCTTGGCCAGACAGGTAACTCTCCTTGATGATTTGATGATACATAGGTCGACAGTTAACTTTTAAGAAACGTACGGGAGTGTGTCTATAGCTTGGCGTGTTTGGCTTCTTTGGTGAATAAAACTTGACGAGAACTGCTGCTTATCAAAAATCTTCATTGAATTGTTCCGACTAGTCATGTAAAATCGTAGGATTTTTAGAAACATTGTACTCAATTGAAATTTCAAGTGGTTTATCATCTTCACTATGGTCCAAAAAAGTTTTGAAATAAGAATTTGGATTTAACTGGGTATGATCCGTCTCGAACCACCCCAGTTTCGCGAAATGAATTAAGTCGCTGGTTTAGTTATGAATTATATTCTTTATTTAACCCTGAATAATGAGTAGCATTTCTTGAAACGTAATAATTATGTTTACTCCATCTGTATCTGCAGATGGTGACTACTTTCGGTATGTCTGAGATCGGCCCATGGTCTCTGATGGACTCTACGGCTCAAAGCGATGTCATCATGAGGATGATGGCTAGAAATTCAATGTCCGAGAAGCTAGCTGAAGACATTGACACTGCAGTGAAAAAAATCTCAGATAGAGCGTATGAGATAGCTTTGAGCCACATAAGGAGCAATCGCGAGGCTATGGACAAGATCGTCGAAGTCCTACTAGAAAAGGAAACCATGACTGGCGACGAGTTCCGAGCAATTCTCTCCGAATTTACTGAAATTCCAGTCGAAAACAGGGTCGCACCGAAGGTTCCATCTCCGGTGGGTGCATAAATAGAAATAGATCAATTATTGTTAATTTGTTTAAATGAATAATTTGTATTCCTCGTCATGTGTAAGTATTAATACCAAGTGAAACTGAGAATTTATAGACATTAGTTTGTCCATATGGCATTGCTGTATCAAAATCAGATGACCAGATATTCCATTTTAACATGAGAATTCGGACTTACAGAAAAATTTAGAAAATGAGGGGAAAATAAGCATTGGATTTTCTTTAAAACGTTATATATTTCGGAAAAAAATTGTGATTGTGAAGACATTGCAAATTGCTAGTTTGAAATTTTGATTTTGTTACAACACATGAAGCAGCTGCTTTGATTTCAAAAGACGAACGCCTCACCCAAGCTTGAAATGAGTTTGGCGATCCGGTTGGAGTATTTTCAGAGTCGAGCATAAATAAAAACACTAGTTCTAACTAAGTTGATGTCTAGGACATGAACTTTTGTATAACAGCAAGATTTTCCTTTACGACATGATATTAAGATGTTCTTTTCCAGTTACTAGTAATCCATCGGCCAATAAAGCTGTCGTCACCAGAGCTTGCCCGTCTTAGCGGGATTGAGTTCCTGTCCACCTCATCGGCTCAACAACGTATTAGACATCATCTAATTGAGCTTTACATATGCCATCAAAACTTCATAACAAAATTTATACCAAATAATTTTCATATAAATGTGTTACAACCTATTGAGAGAATAATAAGGATGAGGCTACATACTATCCTCATCGAGAAACTTATTTCATATGAAAATTTCCACAAGTTACGCCTTCTTTTAGAATTACTTGTGATCCCATTCACGTCATTATATGTATCATTACAAAAAATAGCAATATAACAAATTATACAAAACAAAATGTATAAGCCTACTGATAGAATATAATGATGAGGCTCATATATATCCTTGTTGAAAAGCTTATTTCATATGAAAATTTCCACATGGTAATGCCTTCTTTTGGTAATATGCGTTGTTTTCATTTATGTATCCAACAACTATCCCACATTTGCATTTTTGTTTTCTATTTCCATGATATAAAAACTGCTACAAGCAACAAAGACTGGAAACTATAAAAAGAAACTTGCCATTAGATTTAGCCCCTATGACCTCACCATCAGATACCAAAAATACACCCTTCTCTTTATGAATAAGCTCAAGTACCAATAAGATTTTCCAAAAATAGTCTTAACTTACTAATCTTAGAAATAGAGTAATATACATTTGATTATCCATATCATATGAAAAAGGGGAGAAACTCACGAGACCCGTCTATTTTTCAAAATATCTATTCACACTTCATTATTGAAAGAAACATTTACAACATTAGCCCTTAAGACCTAAAAATATTTTTTAATTTTCCCCCATTTTCAGATACAAAAACTAAATAATCACAAACCAAACAATAATTAACTAAATACAATTGTAAAATTGCATTGCAATATCAACAATGCCTACACAAACTCATGCACCTTTTTGCTCAGGCCAAAAACCAAATCTCACCTTGTCCGTATTCTCCACTGTCATTAGCGAGGGTTTAGGCTCCCGCAATGAAAGCACTAATATCTGGACCTTTAGCTTCTTTGAAGCTCACATACATTTCCAGTCCCTGCCATTACGAACAGAAAACTTTCAATTATTGTATTCAATTAGTACAATAAAAAAAGGCTTGACAAACAAACAACACAAATGTTGAGAAGTAGGAAATGTAATGTTGCAGATGATTTTTAAATCTGCATGTATGGGATGGGCAGGTAGAGTGTACTGAATTGTTTCGTTTAATTTGCTCTGGTTGCGTTCCTTCACACAAAACCTAGGTGGTTATTGAATCAAAATCCATGATCAGCAAAAATTGAATCAAAATCAATTAATTACCAATGAAACAAGGATGTCCACGCAATCGTAATTTAAATTCCTGGGTGGCACATCAATTAGCCCAAAGATTTGTGCTTTAGGAGTAATTCAAGTACAACTTAATAAACACAAAACCCACTTCAGCTTCCAACTTCTAAATAAGCACACTTCCAACTTCAGTATAAACATAAAAAGCCAACTTCAACTTCCATATTCTAACAAACGTCTGCTTCCAACTTCCATTGGTCTTTCTCCCTCCCTCTTTGTCAAAGGCTCCACACATATTTTCCCTTCAACCCTGCTGCAACCAACCAGTCCAATTATCACTCAAAAACTGAATCAATCAAGAAAAACCTATGGCCTCCTTCAAATCTCGTCTTCTCCAATCAGGTATATCTTTTTTTATAAGCTCCCAATCAAGTATATTAAGTCACAAGTTCATGTTTATATCCATGAAATGATTGTGCAAGTAATTCATATTACACTGAAATATGATTCTAAGCTATTTATTTTCATTTTATTGATAGCAAATTAATACCTCGTTTTCCCTTGTTAATTCTTCCTCCTAGCAGGATGAGTAAGGGTGGGGTTTTGCTCACAAAAGAGATTGTTTCAATCTACAAATTCGAGCTTCATTCTTTACAAAAGAGATTACAAAAACATTGAATTGATTTTTATTCTATTCAATAATATAGTCCTGATTAATTGTTTCAAAGAAGACTCACTTGATGATTAGCAAAAGCAACAAGATCACACCACATGGAAAAAATTTCTTCATGTTTTAAAGTAGACTAAGTACTTTTGTCTATTAAGCTAATCTTGGAACCATAACTGCTATTAGAATATTCTGTTGGTTGAAATAGATACTGGACTCAAACTGGTTTGATTTGCTAAATTTTTTAACCATATTATTATGTGACTGCTATGAAGATCAGTTTTAGGAAAATACCAAATACCAGCAGTTTATATAGAAGCGATTCGTTTGTATGAGACATTAGAAAATTTCATTATTGAGTAGATTTTTTAGTGGGAGCATGTTCTGCTTGTCTTTTAAGAGAGTGATAGCATTAACATTGAATCCTAAAAGTGTAAAAAGAAAGAACAGCCAAACAAAAGGAAATAATTTGCTAAAGCCCCATTCACTTGTGTTTATATTTCCTGTTTTTCCGATTACGTAATTTTGAAAAGTGAAAATATAAAGATGTTTTCCAAATCAGTTTCTATCTTTTTTTGCAGAAAAATTAACTACTTCAACAGAAAAACCTAAACACCAAAAACCTGGCTTCGTTCTGTTTATTTCTTCCCTACTGTTCCTCTCCGTTCTAGCTGAGAGATGTATTATGGAAACTAGTACTCTCTCTCATTTATCTTCCCTGTTCCTCCTACAGTCCTACAGCACCAGGCAAACCCTCTATCTAATTTCTCTTTCCTGCTCCTCTCAATGTTCTATAGAGCCCCAGATAATCTCCTTCTCGTATGATCTCTAAGCTGAATAGATTATAACAGATGAAAATTTAGGTAACCGGTTTTATTGGGATCTTGAAATCAACCTGGAAAAATTGAGGGTGGACTGGGAGATGCAGAGGTTAACTTTAACAAAATAGTTGGTAAACATGTTTTTGTTTCCATGGTATGTAAAGGGGCAAATTACATTTTAGTACACCAAATTACTAGCACAAATCTAATTGATATCCCAAATTAAAAATCAATCGAATTGATACATTATATTACCAAAAATTTAGAAAGTTATGCTTTTCTGTCCAAATTTTCGTCTGTGACGGACATTTTTGGGTTTTTAAAAAATATTATAACAGGCCGTTAACAGATGACGTGTATAAGGACAAATTAGACTTTTTATATTTAATTTCCCCTCCTAATCTATTTCTTCCTTCCCCCTCTGCGAACCCTATTTCCCTCTCTTCTGTATCACTCTCTCCCCATATATGACTCTCTTGTTCTCTTCCTCTCTCTCTTCGCATTTCCCTCTGTATCTATATCCCTCTCTATCTCTTCTTCTTTGTATATCTCTCTGTCTATGCCATGAATGTGTCAATGCTTGAATCCCTCCGTTGAACGCACCTCATGGACTAACTTGAATCCGAAGGGAGATTTCTCACTTGTGAAAGGCGGTGGATCACCTAATGGCTGCGATTATTTTCTTTGGCTCGACCCACCTATGTGTCAACGTTTAAAGGATTTGATACCCGGTTTGCTTCATATGATAAATGCAATGGAGTATGAGTTTGAGTAGTAGAAGATGATGATTAGGAAATTCAAAGTCTGCTTGGTCATATGTGTTTTATTTTATATATATATTTGTTCTTCTAATGATTTGCGAGTCTGATCGAGAAGTTATATATGAGAATAATTAGTTGTGCATGTAATGTAGTTTGTAAGAGTTTAGCTAATGGTGAGTACTGAATGTATTTCAATGTCACTTTGCATTAATGAAATTGTTGAATCCTAATTTAGGGTTAATATTATGATTTATGGCTTTGTATTACTTAAATGTGAATGGAATGGTAATGAGGCATAGTGTATTCTGCTAAAGGATAATACCACTGGATTGCCTCATGCCAAATAACAAAACTTGCAATATCATAAGCCAAAGGATAATACAAACATAATTGTAGTGCATTGACAATAGTAGAACAAACAACACAATGTTGCAACAACACAACAGACACACCACAACTATCCACACACACCACAGCTATCCAAACTACTAAGCTAGCAAAATACACAACACACACACTATAACACACAATACAATGTTGCAACAAGTAGTTAATATTAATAATGTGACAGTCACATAGCAATATACAAAGTCTTCCCATGTCAAAGTGGCAACAACCAAGCACCAAAATACAAATTTATCTCTTGTCAAAATGGCAACAGCTACACAACAAAATAAGTAGTGTTTACAGACTTGCAATGCAAAATAAGTAGTCATTTTCATATAAGCATACTGCAATAGCTACCTAAACAGCTACACTTTTGCCCTTGGGGATTAAAGCTACCCTTGTTTTGCATCTTTTCTCTCTTTTCTTCAAATCAACCTCCTTGGCTTCTCTCATTACAGCCAAGGTCATGTATAGCTTCCCTTTGTGAAAAATTTGACCCTTAGGCAATGAAGGTACAGAGGGTTGCATGAAGTGTAGTAAGTGGTTGAGGAGTATTAGCAGACTGTTGGGTAGGGATTTCAGTCATATCATCTTCTCTATCATCAAAATTTAAGTCCATATGAGACTTCCTTAAAATGATGGTCACCATTCCACTCTGAAATCCAGTTATTCGATTCTTTAATGTGTTCTAATATTTTCTGAATCTTAGGGCACAACAAACACTGTGACCTTAACATTATTTTCTTCTTCCTAGCAACTATTTCCATAAGGTACCGCCTAATCATCTCAAGCATGTCTACTATATGCTTACCCCTAACTTCAACAATCACTGAATTAAAGTTCCCACATAGGTTGTTCAATAAAATATCACATTTAGGTAAAGTTCTAAACTGTGACCTACTCCAATGGTCACCTGGTTTTACTTTGAGCTATTCATATGCCTCTTTATCAACTCTCTTCATCATTTCTAGTGCATCATTGAAATATGGAATGGTGGTGGCCCTAGCGACTTCCCAGAGCATCAAACCCCTATGTTTTTGTTTGAAATTGTTGTATAGGTGCCTCACACAAAACTTGTGCCCAACACTTGGTAGCATATCCTCCATTGCTTTAATGAGGCCCTATTAAATAGAGAACAATAAAAGCTTTAAGCAGAAGCAGAAAACTAAAGAGGATAGAAGTAACATTTGTTAGAGAAGTAACAACATTACCTTTTGCTTGTCAGATATGAAAATGTAATCAGGTGTCACAATTCCAATGTCTTGCCTAATCAACTTCAGAAACCACCTCCGAGTTTTATAGTTCTCCTGGCCTATGACCCCATCTACAAATGGGTACATGTAGTTATTGGGATCAATTGCAACTGTTGTTAAAAACACTCCCTTACTTGGCCCTGTCAAATGACAGTCATCTACACCAATTACAGACGTACAACTTTCTAAAAACCCTATTTCAATGCTCCCCAACATATATACAAATATCTAAAAATAGACTCTCCATTTGGTCCAACATTTTCCCTCACCTTCATCACAAGTGTAGTCCCTGGATTTGACCTCTTAACTTCTTCAATATAGTCCCAAAGCTGTGCAAACTGCTCATTTGATGAACCCATAATCATCTCTCTAATAATTCTCATTGCTTTAAAAGCCTTGTTCATTGTGACCTTGTACTTAAGTGCTGCTTGAACTTCTGTTTTAAATTCCTTGACTTCCCATTTAGGATTAGCCCTAATCCTGTTCAAGAACATCTTTGCAATCACCTTTGATTTGCAATGTTTGTATATATATTTTTTACTACATGAATGTTTGTCAAGCAATGAGCTAATATGAAAAGTTTCCTCACCCCTGAACCTAGTAGCAAAACACTTCCATGCACAACCCTGAACACAAACTACATATATCTTATCCCTATAACTTCTCTTGAACTCTACATTTTTTCCCTCTTGAAGAGCATATGCTGTAACAACTACTCTAAAGCCAGCAATATTTGTAAATCTCATTCTAACTTTGAATTGCACATTAAAAATGTCAATCATAGAGAAAATGCTTATTCTACCCTTACTTTCATCATCATCACTAGCCAAGCTATTCAAGTTAGTTTCAGAATCTGCACATCCCTCATTCATGATATCGGCTTTATTACGAATGAGTGGCTGATATTGACCAGGTTATGTACCCATAGTTTCATGTATAATAGTATCTACAAGATTAGCCCCAAGATCATTATCTACACCAAGGTCTCCATCACTGCCACCAAAATTTTCTAACTCCTCTTCTTCCTCAGTGTCTACCACATAATCATTGTCCATGCTATCATCAGTACCCTCACCATTATCATAAGGTAACACAAAAGTCTCAATATAAACCTCTATAACCATATCTGTATCCATATGTTTTCCCAAATATATGACATCCTTATCACCTTTAATTTCATTCAATCCTAACCTAAAATCATTTCCAGGCCGTTTAAAATAAATTTTCTTTACATGGGAAGCTTGAACTCCTACCTTACTACAAATCAACATCAATTCCATACAACTCATAATATTTAGATTGCAAAAATCAATAAAAGTTACATCCTTATTTACATATTGTACCTCATCATCCCATCTAAATGACCCCCATGATGCAACTGAATGGTAAACAGAGAAGAAGGTTGTCCTACAAATCAGTGTAATATAGGAAAAATTAATGTAATACAAGAAAAATCACTGTAATAATAATTAATTTAAACAAATTCATACATAAAATACGTAATTGGACACATAAAATTATAAAAAAAAAACATAATTTACAAGCAAAAATGCATGAGTTCAAACATAGGTAATAAGGGATGAAACTTAATGTATGGAGGTGCTCTCAACCCATCCCTCAGTGGTTCTCTGCGGATAGTGTAACCAGCCATGATCAACGTTGTGTCTCTCTGATCTCCTTTCGTGCTCTCTCTCTCTCTATCTTATGCTCAGGAAATAATAATTGAATTATAAAATTTGAATGGGGAGATTATAAAAATAAAATAAAATTTTGAATGAATAATGACTAAAACAACCCCTGCCATGTGGCCTATCGTCTGACTTAACGAAAATTTGGATAGAAAGCATAATTTTCAAAAAACTTTGTAATATAATGTATCAATTCGATTGATTTTTAATTTAGGGTATCAATTGGATTTATGCTGATAATTTGGTGTACTAAAATATAATTTTTCCTAAAATTAATAATATCATTTAAGTGAAAAAAATTCTTTCGAATTTTCTGGGACGTTACACTAACTATCGTAAGGTCACGGCGTCTCGTATTAACATGACAACAATACTAAAGCCTCACACTTATGCCACATTCTATTCTAATGCAATAAATCTTCTTACTTCAATACTTTTACAATCATACTAAAACTTCATACTTCCTTTTATAATATTTCGTATACTTTCGTTTTACAATGATACAATAATAATATTATACATTTCGATAATATTATTATAAAAAAAAAAAATTACTCATAATTTCTGGAACATTACACAGCTACCAATCATACCACTCACGTATCTCCAAAGTTACTTACCTATTTCAAACCCGCATTGGCACCTATAAAACAACTCAAGAAGAAGATATGTGCAATATATATACAGGTTAGACTATCACTAACAAGATAAATGCGAGATTATAAAGTATACAATAAGTTTGAACATGTAACTGAATCTCAACCTACAAATGATGACAAAGTCCCTAAGTGTTCATAACTATAAAAGTAATAGGAGCTTCAACTATTAAAAGTAATCATATATGGCCAACGATAAACTACGACCAACGAGAGACAATAAATAGCAATAAGTGTAAATAGAACATGCTTAAACTATAAAAATAAATAGATAAATACCCGATAAAATATGAATGCCCTCAAAGGATAATGGCAATGGAATAAAGTAATATATGCCTCAGCTTGAAAAGTGATCAAATAAAGGCAATAATGAACTACGAAAGCATGACTGAAATATCCCGGCAATTCCGAGTAACTTTTTCATTTTAAATAAATAATGTTATTATTTATTTAGTGTTGATATGTTGCATTAGTATAAAATGTGGTATAAGAGTTGAGGCGTTGGTGTTGTAGTGTTGTTACGAGGCGTTGCATGTTACGGTAATTAGCACATGTATTAGAATATGAAGTCTATATTTGAATATAGACGTATAGTAGTAAGACGATTCGTTTCTTTATTGGTGACATTTGTATTATAGTGTAGTTACGAGATGTTGTGTCATTACGAGGTTTAGCACGTATGTGGTAAAACTAAAATAACATGCCATGTGTTGTAGAGAAGTAGAAGATAGTCGTGAAGTGTTTGAAAGATGCGAGTGATGGTTATCATAGTTGAGAGTTTTAGAAGTTGGATGTGATTGAATGGTATTTTTGGGCCTGAGAACCGGCACACGGGATGTGTGTACTGGTACACAGAGAGTACCAATACCTAGATGTTGAGTACCGATACACAAACCTCCAGATGGTTGAAGAGCTCACTGGAAGCCGGCACACCAAGGCATGTATCAGTACACAGATGGTTGAAGAGCTCACTGGAAGCTGGCACACCAAGGAGTACCAATACACAAACTTCCAGTTTTGGTTGGAGAACTCATTAGGAGCTGGCACATAGAAAGGTATACCAGTACGCCGGGGTACCGATACACCCAGTCGGTGTAGGAAAGGTCATGGAGCCTATTAATTTTGACCTTATAACATAACTTTTTCACTCTTTTCCAATTAAGTCCGAAATTAGAAAAAGAGAGAGAGAGAAAAAGGAGAAGTGAGATTTGGAGCTTTGAGGTATGATTTGATCTAGTTCCCGAATGCGGATCCAAGATCTAAGTATGTAATTTCCCAAAACTTCTATGTAAATTTTTTGTTTTAAATCAATAATGTTGTTATTTATTTAGTGTTGATGTGCTGCATTAGTATAAAATGTGGAATACGAGTTGATTACGAGCCGTTGATGTTGTTATATTGACTATGAGGTGTTGGTATTGTTGTGTTAATCATGAGGCATTACATATTAATGTGAGTAGCATATGTACTATAGTATGAAATCTATATATGCATATAAAAGAATAGAAGTAAGACGATGTGTTGCTTTATTGGTGACATTTGTATTATAGTGTAACTATGAGATGTAGTGTCGTAGCGAGATTTAGCGCGTGCGTAATAGTACTCGGATAGCATGTCATATGTTGTAGAGAAGTAGAAGAGTATCATGAAGTGGTTAGAAGACTCGAGAGTTGGATTACGTGAAGTGTATAAGAGTAAATGCGGTGTTGTATTGGAGTTCACCAGAAGACACGTAAAGTTGCGCAAAATGAGTTTCGGGCATGCAAATGATAATCCGAAGGTGGCAGAATACTTCTATTAGTGTCTAAAAGTGATTTGGAAGTTTTCATCCCAATATATTTGGACAAAAAATTCCAGTAGGTCCAATCGATCTAGGAGCTATTGGATCGATCCAATAGCAATTGGATCGATGTACGAGTTTTTTTTTTATCATATTTCAAGTGGCATGAAAGGAGCACTATTCACTCATCTATTTTTCCCTCAAAAAGAACAATAGAGAGAGAGATAGCTATGAATTTTGAAGAAGAAAGGGGTCGTATCATCTAGCTCTTGAAACCCAATCCAAAAACTAAGGCTAGAATCGTGATCACCGAAGTGTGGAGAGCATTTTGAGGTAAGTCACAAACCACATCTTGCTAGTTTATTTTAACTCATTTTCCGTACCTCATAGGCATGTGAAATTAAAATTGATTTTCCATGTCCTGGTGATTAGTAAACTACTTTTGTTTGCAGGCTTGAGTTCATTTGAGTTCGATAAATAAATCGAACCTAGGGTTGAAGAAGATGGTGAATTGGGGCAATTTGATGATTTTCTCTTAGAGTTATTTAAACATCTTGTAAGGTACGAGTAGATTACATAGTAATAACATAAGCGTGAGTTTGTGCATATATCCTTATGTGTAATAATATGTTGGCTTCGTGGAGTTGATATGAGTGGTGTACATAAATTTCATAGCTATAGAACTTAATAGTGTTAAATGAGCATGTGTAGGCATTGATAATGAATTTACATGAATTATGTATCATTCATTCATGATTAGCATTGCATTTTCATTATTCGAGCAATGCGTCGTTTGATGGAAAAAATGAGGAATTGATGGAAATGACTTTGTATGAGAAATTAGAAGTAAAATTTGATGTGTTGAGACTTTAAAAATGAAATTTTCAAATGAAAGTGTTTAAATGAGTTGGCGTTGAAAATGTGTTGAAGTGACGAAGCTCAAAGCATTGATGAATTTAAAAAGCGTTGTGATTTAATCGAAGATTTTAAAGTGTTAATTTAGAAATTTGTGTTGAGTTGCATTCATGGGAAGGTTGAGTCGTTTTCTATTTCTTTTTGGGAAAAGTATCGTCTTTATGTGTTGAAAGCAAAAAGAGGGTTCGGCGCCCTACCATGAAAGTTGAAAAACTTGATTAGGGATTGTTTATCTATAATTGTGTCC
>MKEJ01039200.1:0-21904 GCA_001753735.1 Embelia ribes
TGCGATAATTTGTTTTTGGTTTGGAATAGAAATCTGAATAGAAAATGCAAAAGCAATGACCCCGGACATTTCAAAAAATCCATGTATATACATTTCTTCAGAGGAATATTTGCTAAAAAAGAATAATAAGTCATAAGTGGGATGGTTAATTAATTATAAAAATAATGGACTCATAGATCACGATAAAATTTGAAATAAAATTATCATTCGTAGAGGTGAGCAAAATCCAACCGTAACCGTTTTGGTTTGGAGTTTGGCCTAACGGTTCAATTTATAAATTTGAAAATTTTTCAGTTTTTTGGTTCAATACCAATTGTAGCTTGCCAGTTTTTCGGTTCAAACCGATAATCTCAAATTAATATATATATAAGGAAAAAAACAAGTTGGATTTTGTTTTTTTTTTTTTTGGTTTTGCACCTCATGTTAATATGTAAGGGCCGATAATCTCATATTAATATATAAGGAGAAAAAATATAGGTCTGAGCCTAAAATTCTTTCTGGCATATGTTTTTTATTTTTTGAACCTTTTTGTTGTGTATCGAACCAACAAATAGAATTGGTATTATCGATTTCAATTTCGGTTTAAACTTCCTAATGGCTTGGTTCTGTTAGTAAAAAATATTTTCGATTTAAATCGGTTCTACCAATTCGGTTTGTTTTTGAACCGAACCGAACCGTTATTCAGCCGTCTATACAACTATTGCATACATATTTTAAAAAAATAATAAATATAATTATTAATATTTTAATATAACAAAAATATCATTTTACTCTTATTTTTTTATTAAAAAATATAAATTTAATATTTTTATTTAATTTATATATTAAATTATTACTATAATTTAAATCCGCTTAAAAGAAGGAAAGTATATATATATTCTCAATAAAGTTGCGGTAAACCCCTGTACTTTTGAGTAATCACGAAATGACCCAAATGCGAAAAAGCTTTGTTTACACAGTGAGCCAACGATGTTTCCCCGGCATCTCTCTCTTTCTCTCTCGATCTCTCTCAACTTTCATCTTCTTCCCCGGAGATCTATTGGCTCAGCATCGGCGACTGCAATTCGTTCGATCGGTACCAACTCTTTCTCCACCCCCCGCTATATATATGCACGAATCATCTGTATATTCGAGTTTACGGTGTCGAATATTTTAGTTATTGAGGATTTATTAGCCCTACTATAAATATGTAACTGCAACTGCTTATCCTTAGATTCTGAAATTTGTTTCAATTTTGTACTGAAATTTCAATTCATACTTAATTGAATCCGTGTTTCTAATTTGTGGGGCATAAATAATTTCCTTCTATTGTTTTGACTTCTAGATCTTGTAAAGTGTGTATTTTTGCATATTTACTTGTTAATTTATACAATTAGTTGCTCATGAATTTTCTTTAATTTTCATTTAACTCTTTCTTGTTTTATGCATATCATGCTTGATTATTTTCTATTTTGATTGGTATATCTTCGCACTTAATTTATGACGAGGAGATTGTAATGAATTGATTGGGCTTGGTATATTGAGGAGGACATAATTAATAGCATGCCAATATATATTATCATTCACTTCTTTTTGATACATTCGGATTGCAGTTTCAAATATTTAGAAACAATATTAGGCTTTGCACTCTTCTTTTCTTGTTATTTTTACTATTCAGGTAGCATTTTATCAGCCTTTCTGATTTAAGTATCAAATGCATCTTTTTAGTACTTTGTATTTGGTGTCGTCGTTGAAAAAGAATAATTTACACTGAGAGATGGTTATTGCAAAAACCAGGTTTTGTGTGTGCATCCTAGGGTTTTGAACGCCCTAGAGCTTTCCACTCCAGATGGCAAGGATCAAACCTCAGGCACTGCTTCAGCAAAGCAAGAAGAAGAAGGGTCCTAGTCGTATCAGTGTCACCACAGTTGTTTTATACACTTCAATTACCGTGGTCATGATATTTTTCCTATTCGCTACTTACAGGCATTGGTCTCGGAGGTTTGTTAGAATCTTCTTCTTGGATTTTAGAATTGTCTTTTTATACCATTTTGATTAAACTGAGATATTTTTAATATTTCGTTTTATATGTTATTAGTGTTTTAATTATTTTAGTCTTAATAAAGTCGTTTATTTAGTTGGCTCGATGGGCCTTACAAGTTTTGTTAGTGAGCCTAAGCCCACTGGGGTTAAGTTTTTAGTATTTAAAAAAGTTGTAATTGCTATTTGGATATTGAATAGAAAAGAGTTAAGCACTTGGGGTTATCTTGGCACCATGAGTTCAAGAAAGGTTTCTCTTGCACCGTGAATCAAGAGCGGTATTCACCGAAACACAAATCCCTAGTTAAGGACCGTGTTTTATCACATTCTCTGAACAAGCTGCAACAATCTAGAACATCCTATGCTTCAGATTGCGTCAATATTCTGTTGCAAGCCACTCCTTGACACAATTGGTTGATATAGTTGTTTGGATAAGTTTTATTGTCAATTGAGTTGACGCAAAACGAATTACAGTTACAACTATTTGCATGACAGCTTATCCAATGAATGTTCTATCTATAAGCGGACTAGGTTACTAGAATGAGGGGAGAGGTCTTATTGAAGAGGAAGTAGACACAGAGATAAACCATGTTTACTTTTCTCTGCAGTTATGATATAGTGGTATTTAAAGGGCTTGATATAATGTGGAACATTTGTATCATTGTTTTATAAACTGATTATCATGTTATGCATTGAGTTCAGCACCTTATAGAAACAATTTTTTTTAACTTCCGCTTTTTATATTGTGCTTAGGTCACAAATTCAACTGGAGGAACAGTTATCAGCTGGAGAGGTATGCTTTTGTTTGGAGAAATTAAGCAATCTATATTTGCCAAAAGTTTACTCCAATAGAATATTATCCTTCCCCATCTTACTTCTTAATGTATGGAGCTGGTATATGCTGCAGGATGGCAGTTCTTTTGCTGACGTAAAGAAATCTGATATTCCAAAATATGCAGTAAGTTTCTTTTTTGTTCTGGTTCCTATGCCTTTCACTTTTTTCTTTTTGGAACATGAAGCTACTACTATGGAATTTAGATGCTACAAACTTTGACAGCATGTGACAGAGAGCTACTCTTTGTTCCCTTTCCTAATCTGGATGTTCCCCTCTCCTTTCTTTAATATCAATTTCCCCTCTTTTTTTGTGTTTTTTGTCCAGTAATCAGATAATCATGGAAATTCCTCGTTTCTCTATGTTATGGAACAAAGTGATTGTGGGATCTTACTATGTTTTTACTTTTCATGCTTGTTGATCCCGTGCTACTTTTCTGTTTTAAACAGATATTGAGTACCTCGAAAGGCTCAATCACAGTCGAGTTGTACAAGGAGGGTTCTCCTCAGGTTGTTGACGAGTTCATTAACTTATGGTGAGTACTCAATTCAATCATACTTTTACCTTTGTCCCACGTGCCCCACAATCGAACATCAGTGGTTCTCTTTACACGCTAGCTGCTCTGTAACTTTCAGATTCCTTTTTTTATCCAATGCTGTCATTTTATTTTGAATTTTTCTGTGAATCTCAAGCTTTCCTCAGAAGAACAAATGTGAATCTTAAGTTCTTTGTGTTGCATAATTGCATAATTGCATTTGATGGATAAACGAAGCGTACGGAATATAGTAGAATCATCTACCTCTTTTCACTTGATAAGTAATTTCTGCATTGTCTTCTTGGGAGCGATAACCTTCAATGTCACCATGTTGTCATTTAGGCATCCCCATCAGTAGATTCTTCTATATGATTGATAGGTCATAAATGTTATTTATCTCACTTTTACATTTTTATTTTCAGTCAAAAAGAACATTTTAAGGATATGCCATTTCACCATGTAGTAAAGAACTTCGTAATTCAAGGAAGTAATTTTGATAGACCTGGGGCCATGGAAGATTGGACATTGAGAGGAAAGCACAGCAGCCAACTTGGTACAAGGTTTGTAACCTCCACTATAGTGTCTTTTATGGCTTGCAGCTTTGTCATTTTTATTCTAATTAGTTGCTGATTTTATATTTTCTTTGTAATTCTTATTCAGTTTGAAGCATGAGGCATTCATGCTTGGTACTTCAAAGGAAAAACAAAATATAGAAGAATTTGATCTGTTTATTACGACTGCACCTATTCCGGATTTGAATGATAAACTGATTGTATTTGGGAGGGTCATTAAAGGAGAAGATGTTGTTCAGGTAAATTTTTTTGTTCTCTCTTTCTTTTTCTCTGTGCTGCACGTACATTTACTTCGCCAACGATGACCATTTGGATATTGTTGAACTGTTATGCTTTGCCTTGTTAATCTCTTATGTATTGTTAAAATTTTGTGTTTTTTGAAAAGCTTATGAAATGGGTGACTTACTGTAGCCATTTCTTTGGATCTCCCTCTACCTCTAACTAATAATGGAATCAGTTACAGATTTTACTTATTAAATCAGTTTGGATTCTTTTTGTGCATTTTAAATTTGGGCTAAAGTTGAGGCAAGAATTTGTCATGCTTCTGATTTGGTGGGTTTTTTTTCCCTTAAAGTTCAAAAGTGTTTCATTTTTACAATTTATCTGTTGGTTGATGGAAAATGTTTGCAATGAAATGTGGTTCAGGAAATTGAAGAGGTGGATACTGATGAACACTACCGGCCTAAATCTTCTATAGGAATAACAAATATCACTCTGAAACAGAAGGCTTGAACAATATTTTCTTGCTTCTAATTTTCTTTTCTCTAGAGCAACAATATTTACGACGAGTCAACCATTTATCCAGCTTTGAGCTCTAGTTTCTCTCTCTTTTTTTACTCTCTCACATACACCATATGCTTGTTATGCTAAGTGTAGCCTGTTTACTGTTTTGTAATATGTTTTTTCTTCTTCTTTTCCCCCCAGTATTGGATCTCAAATATGTTGTATTGCTTTTATTTGTAATTCACTGTAAGGTGGGCTTTTTTGGGGTATTGAAATTATGTTTCTGTGTAATATTATCAAGTTTCTCGGTCTATATTGTCTCACTTGGATTACCATTATGGTTTGTTTGGGTTAGCTAGTATGGCAGTTCAAAGCTGTTCATGAAATAAAGTTCATGTTTAAGCTGCAGTCGAGCAAGCACTTTGAAATGCGGTTGGATCTAACGTCAATAAGCAATGTCATTGTTTAGTATGTCGCATGGTTCTTGGGCTCCAATAATTTTAGTTCAAAAGAGCTCTTGTCGATTGGCGTTACAATGTATTAGCGAGTCTCTCTCCTGTATATGATGAAATTCTGTTCCCTTCTTTCGGGATTGTAAAGATTTCCATGTATGGTGATTCTGATGATCTTGGTTGCTGTGATAATAATGAAAATAGGAAATAAGAGTGTTTTTCTTTGCTATATAAATTGTAAGGACTGGTTAGTGAGATACTGAACAAGGGGAAACAAACAAAATAGTAGGAACCTGTTTTTTTTCTCTTTTTGGAATTTATTTGCTTACTACTTGATTAAATACTTTAAGTAAATAATGATGCTGATTTTATTCCTTTTGGGGAACAAACAAATTGGTTTGTTTCTCTCTTCCTTCTGGTCTGGTCTATTCCATAGCTAGATTATAATTTGAGAGAAGTGGGGACACAATCCAAAATCAATTGGAATCATCAAATGACACTGGTTTATTGTTAAGACTGCTTTACAAAATTTGATCCAATCATTGAGATTTAAGGCTATATTTCAAATTAGAACCATGATTAAATTTACAATGATGGCAGAAAATGTTACAAGGGAAGCCAAAGTGGGAATTGATTCGGAATACAAAAGCGAAAAATATGGTCTAAAAAATATAAGGAAAACGGAAAGTGATGATATTATAAATTATCGAACAAAATACTTACACCAATAATAGTATTAGTACTGCAAAATAAAATGATTAAGCATTATTTATATTTTATTTTGTGAATTTTTAAGTAATAAAAATATTTTGTAAATGATGAGGTTATATGTCAAAAATTGTTTCCGTTGGTCCTACTTATACCCAAAATGAAGAGTTTACATATATGTATAAGTTTTTTTCTGATAAATAAAATGTTTTAAGTCTGACGTCACCATGTATTCTTGTGAGATTCCTAAACGGTGACGTGACCGACGCCGACGGTCCCTTTTGACATTAATCTATACATACTTTCTCCGTCAAAGGCGCACGTTAGTCCCCACTTTACAATAAAAACAATAAATAAGATCGCCACATTAAAATAAATAAAAGAAAAAAAAAAAAAAAAAAAAAAAACATCCAATAAAAAAAACAAAAAAAAAAAAAAAAAAAAAAAAAAAAGCTGCACTTACTCATAGCAGAGTGAAGCTAACGAAATCTCAATTTCATCCAATTCTTGTTTTGGGAGATTTCACAGTGCTCAACAAATGGCCTTTGCCTGTTCATAATTTCTGCTTATAAATATATATATATATATATATATAGAGAGAGAGAGAGAGAGAGGGAGGGAGAGTATTTGTGTGGTGAATTTCGTTGATTTAATCAGATCTGGACGATGTCACTGTTCTCAAGATTCTTCGCTAAATCCCATTGCAACGGTGCGCTCTTCGCTTCTGTTCTCCGTTTCTTTTAATTTAATATGATTTGATTTGATTTTAGTTTGCTTTGCTGTGTTTGTGTTAACCAGAAAGAATGCAGAGAATTTGATTTTACATTATTTTCATAAGCTCATTTTTCTTTTTTTTTTTAAGAAATTATTAAAGTTGCTTTTAGTTGCAGTTGCTTTGTTTATGGTTGCTGGTTTGGTTAGATTCTGGGTTGGTTCGGTTCTAGTTTTTAAGCAAATAAGTCGGTTTATTTCTGTTTAAGATAAAAATTGGATGCATATAGCTTAAAATTTTCAGCTTATTTAGGTCAAAACAGTAAATAAGATATGCTTAAAAGCTAAGCAACGTATAAGCTGCAACCAAACAAGTCCTTGTCTGTTAATATTGGTCGTAGTGGCAACAAGTAGATTGGTTTGTTATAATTTGCTGAAAAAAAGGGTCCCTGAGGCGGCCTCCTAAGTTCCCTGTGGCCCGAACCAGCCCTACTCGAAGTTTAATTGAGATACTGTTTAATGAGCTAGGGCTATATATATATACACACACACATATATACATACGGACGACCCAATGCACAAAACTCCAGCTTTGCAGGGTCTGATGCACGCAGCCTCACCCCTGTTTTTAGAGGGGTGGTTTCTAACGGGACAAACCCGTGACCCACAAGTCGTATTGGAGGCTATTCACCAAAGGGTCGCAAGAATTGAAATCAATCTAGAAATCTGGTTCTAAGTTGTTTTGAAATCCAGAACTTAGGAATTATCAAGTTGGCAGAGTTGAAAGATGTGATTTACATTGTTTCCAGTGAATATAGTCTCTTATACGAATCAGGCATTGCTGTTGTTACTTATATAGGGTTGGTTCTGTTTGTATGTAGGATGAGCCCCGAATACTGTTGCATTTGATGGTGCGTTTAATATCAGTGGTTTAAAGCTATGTGACAACTGTTAAGTCTTTTATCAACTATAAATGGTTCACTTGGTATTTCTATGACTTATCTGTATTTTTGCTTATTTTAAAATGCAGGACCATTACAAAAGCTTCAATTTTTGGCACTCAAGCAGTTACTGGTATTATGTTGTGTGCTATATACAGATACAACTTGTGCTGATTCACCCAATGGTCTTGTGGAAGCAAGTTTAGTACTCCACAGTAGAGAACTTTTGGCAGCACCTGTCTCTCATCTGTCCCCATCAAGCAGTCCACCTTTCCATAAGCGGCATAAGAAATATTTTTCGCATGCAATAGCACCGGCCCAAGCTCCCAATTATGGCCCACTAATAACTTCCACACATCCTCAGTCAAGCTTTGGTTTGTCAAAACCACCCGTGAAGGAAACTGGCTCAGTGGCTCCCAGTGTCGGCCTTGCACCTCCTCGGTTGGCAGATATTTCCCCAACAGGGTCTAGTGCTGGTACTCCTAGTTTTTCTCAGCCACCGCTATCTCCTCATGCCTCTGGTAAAAGCCTCATAACCCTAGTCTTTTACTGGTCTTTTTCTCCTTCTCTTTCATAAATGTGATTTTAATAATTAGGTAGTGTAGTCGAAATCAATTTCATGTTCTTCCTAACTTCCATTGAACAAGAATCATTAATTGTTTCTCTGTCGTTTTGGCGTTGATGGCATTTGGTTCTCATCCTCTCAGTATGCTGTGGACCAGACATGGTGCCAAAACGAGGGACCGAGGGTTGTCATTGTGCATACCCAATTAAGATTGATCTTCTTCTTTTAAATGTCTCGTCGAATCCAAATTGGAGAGTTTTTCTTGATGAATTTGCTTCTCAGCTTGGGGTACGTGGTTCTCAGATTGACTTGATCGACTTTTACGTGGTAGCTCCGACAAGTTATAATATCTCAATGGATATTACTCCCCATACAGGATTGAGTTTCTCTACCAGTGAAGCATCTGCAATCAATTCTACGCTTTTCATGCATAAAATCCGTCTAGACCCTTCTTTAGTGGGAGATTACAAACTTCTTAACCTGACATGGTTTAAGGCCCTTGCTCCATCTCAAGGTGAATCCTACTTTGAATGATACTGCCTAGGTATCCCTTTAAGCATTGAGCATCCATGAATTCTTACAGGAGATAGTTCTCAGCTCTGAGTCCTACTGTGCTCTAATTGTTTTTTTTATGGTGTTATTAAATTTACATTCTGTTTTGCACGAATTAGATTAGCCTCATGAAGATCCTTGATTGTCTACAGCTCCGACTCTTGCTACTTCACCAGCACAAGCACCTCCACATATGCCATCATCTCCTACATTACCTGTCACAGCTAATAACAGGAAACATTCAAACCTTCAACTTATCATTGAAGTTGGTGCTGGCGTTCTGATCCTCGCAATTGTTGTGGTTCTCATTATATGCTTTTATGCTTGTCATCAAGGGAGGACAAAAACATCTATCGAAGAGACTAAAGAATCTATCATGTTCAGAAATGAAATTTCAGGTTTTTATTCATGCTATTCCACTTCTACAGAACTTTGCCTTTCAAATAAGTTGTTCATTTCTATCAGTGGTTGATCATTTAAAATTAAGTTCATGGCTACAGTTGTCTCATATTTTTTGGTGGTGTTAATGCTTAGTACATGGATCAAGAGTGATTAGTAGCCGGTAGCCTTAAACCCTTGGCGAACCAATAGTCTATGTTTGTTTTATTCAAAGTTGATGCTCATTGCTTGAGTCCGAGTTAAATGAATCTGACCTTACAAGTTGATTTCCTATGCCTCTTTGCTGCAGCTTAAGGCTTAGTTGTGCTACTCCCATTCGTCTGAGTTTTATAAGGACATCCATTGCTATATCATAAGATTACTATTCAGTACCATTGATTGTACACCTATGCTAGCCAAAAATGTGACAAGTAGATGTTTTATCTTCTATTTGCAAGGTTTGCCCACACCCACATTTTTGTGATTATAATTCTTTCCTTTGTCCTCATCCAGAGAAGCCGAGGACTGTTGATACAGCTTCGACTGCAGTATCTCTTCGCCATCCAGCAAGTACACGGTTTCTTGCATATGAAGAACTCAGGGAAGCAACTAATAACTTTGAATCTGCCAGTTTACTTGGTGAGGGTGGTTTTGGCAGAGTTTTCAAGGGTGTGTTAAGTGATGGAACAGCTGTAGCAATAAAGAGACTTTCCAGTGGGGGTATGCAAGGAGATAAGGAGTTTCTAGTTGAGGTTGAAATGCTTAGTAGGTTGCATCACCGTAATCTTGTGAAACTTGTCGGTTATTACACCAATCGTGACTCCTCGCAGAACCTACTCTGCTATGAGCTCGTGCCAAATGGAAGTTTGGAGGCATGGTTACATGGTAAGTTGTTTTGTAAGAGTCTTGGTATCTTGCGCTTGCTATCACCTGTGATAAAAGAATTATTAAGTGGTCTGACAAGAGTATGGGCTGTATTTATCCAAACCTAGATGTAATTTTGTTTGGCTTTTTCATCTCAGAACAATACTTGCAAAATTGCTTTTCATGTTTAAGTAGCTAAATGCTATTACAACTGATCACCTAACATCCTACATAGAGAAAATAATGTTTTTAAAAACTGAATTTCACAGTGTCCAATTGTACCCTTGCAGTTGTAATTCGATGAGAATGACATCTGTACACATGTCTGGACCCAAGTTGGTACCCTAGTACATGTAATGTAGTGTACGGACAGGGTATGAAGTAGGCCAACTTAGAGAAAGTCTAGGAAGCATGTACACTCTAAAATAGTTGCCGTGTCCGTGTCAGACACATATTGGACACCCATACTCTGCGGACACTTCGAAATATGTGTCCGACACGCCATGTGGCGAGTTCAAAATACTATTTAATTATTTAAATTTTGGACACATGATTGACTCATTTTGGACTTGTCATGGACATGGCAGATCAATTTGTAACCTTTTTTCTACTTCGGTCAATTTTATTCATTTTCAATCATATATTTTGGTGGTTTTCACAAATCACGTTTCAATAGTTGTTTATTCCTTTAGTGCATGACATGTTTTTGGTTCTTTTGATAATTGATACTCGTTAGTAAGGTGTACTAGATTATAACGAAATACAATTGCTTAGTTGCTACTTTGAGCTAATAACCAATACATAACTTTACTAACTTATAAAAGTTATTAAAAAAAATAAAAAAATGCCGAAGCCCCGCCGTGTCTGTGTCCAGAATTTTTTGAAAATTGTTGAATCCGTGTCCGCAACCGTGTCTGTATCCATATCCGTGTCCATAGCGGTGCTTCTTAGGAGAATAAAGATTAGGATTGAATTAAGATTAATGCTTTTAATCGTAAGTATATACAGAATTTGTATTTCTGACTCTTGTTAATTGTCGTTCTGTTTGATGACTTAGTGCATGGTAAAAAAGTGGAAAACAATAGTCTACTAAATGAGTGTGTCCTATTTACTCTTGTTATTTCAGGTCCATTAGGAGTAAATTGTCCATTGGATTGGGACACTAGAATGAAGATTGCACTTGATGCTGCTAGAGGGCTAGCATACTTGCACGAGGATTCACAACCTTGCGTTATTCACAGAGACTTCAAGGCATCAAACATATTGCTTGAGAACAACTTTAATGCCAAAGTTGCGGATTTCGGCCTTGCCAAACAAGCACCTGAAGGCAGAGCAAGTTACCTTTCTACTCGTGTTATGGGCACGTTTGGGTCAGTTTTAAAACTCTTCCTAACATGGCATTTTTATATAAAGATAATTAGCTCTAAATTGTGACAGAAACTGGGTTGTAGGTATGTTGCCCCTGAATACGCTATGACTGGACATCTACTAGTAAAAAGTGATGTATACAGCTATGGGGTTGTCCTACTTGAGTTGCTCACTGGGAGGAAGCCTGTGGATATGTCTCAGCCTTCGGGCCAAGAGAACCTTGTAACTTGGGTTAGTTTACTGTATCTGCTCTATTGAATAACTATAACTTCTGGCTTAAATTAGGATTCAAATTTCTGAACTTTGGAGTTGTGGTACTGTTCTGTTGGTTTAGAATTCGAGTTCTCAACAATTGGTTTTTGGTTACTTTTGTAGGGATATGTTATTTCTCTTCGGAAACTTGTAGATAAAGAGGTTCTTTTCCATGGAAAAACTCACTTGGCTATCAAAAAACCATTTTAGATATGTAAACCAAGGACACTTCTCATCAAAATATAAACTCGTAACATGATTTTTGGTTGATGACTCAGAATATTTGCTCTAGTCCCATAACGGGGTTCCATTGGTTTGCAGGCAAGGCCTATTCTTAGAGACAAGGATCGGCTAGAAGAACTTGCTGATCCTAAGCTTGGGGTGAAGTATCCTAAGGATGATTTCGTAAGGGTTTGCACAATAGCTGCAGCTTGTGTGGCCCCAGAGGCGAATCAAAGGCCAACAATAGGAGAAGTGGTGCAGTCACTTAAAATGGTGCAACGAGTGACGGAGTACCAGGATTCTATGTTGGCTTCGTCCACTACTCGGCCAGACATAAAACAATCATCTACGACGTTTGAGTCGGATGGGACATCCTCTATGTTCTCTTCTGGCCCTTTGTCTGGTTTTAGTGCTTATGATAACGAAAATCTCTCTCGAACTGGTGTTTGCTCTGAAGATCTTCACGAAGGACGATGAGTTTCATTGCAAATATCACTAGCGCTTGTATGGCTTTTATGTTGTCTAGTGAGTGTAGAGCGAAGAGGATAATATATCTCAAAATTGCCCTCCTCGTCCGGGTGTATGAATGCATGTACATATGTCTTGTAACTGTTTTTTTTTTATTGCATTGGGAGGGGTCGGAATCAAATCTGTAGTTCATTGTATCGATTTGTTGTATTTGGTTTTGGCTTTTTCTTTTTTGGCTTTGTGACACTGATATTTCCCGGCGTCCTCTAATTTGAACTGACTGTTCTCTTTCTCAGATTCGAATACGGCAATTAAGAGAAATGTTTGCAAACACAATTGAGTTTCCTAGTGGAACTGTTCTCAAATTATTGTGGTGCTGATATATAATTGAAGAGAGTTTTATGTGGGACCCCAGGAAGGAGTGTGTTGGTTTTGTAAGATTTAGAAGTTCAGTTTCTAAACAAGTTGGTTTATTACGTAAGACAGGAGTTTTGGTACAAACCAATTCGCAATAGTAGATGCCAAATAGGGGACAGAGAATCGCAAATAGATTTCTTTCTTTTACTTGGCGCCTTTTGGTCATATTGTCATTGGTGTTTGTCCTATTTTTGGTGCAAATTGTATGGTACGAAAATTTATGTCATTAAGAAACGTATCAACTTTTAGTTTGGTAGTATAATTTAGTTTATGAAGGGATATTACTTCCAAATTCTAGCTTTCTGAGGAGCATTAGTACCAATGTTTGTAAACGCTAGATTCCTTTCCTTTTATTTGTCATTTAAGAAATCAAAGTAGAAAAATATTTCACATCAGCCTCTTTCGGAGTTTTAAAAAATATTTTAACTAATACTATAATAGATTTTTAAATGAAAAAATTTACTATTCACAATATCTAAGAAATAATAACTTTTTTTTTTTAGAAATCTTTAAAATATTAATGTTTTAAGAAATACTGTAATAGATTTTTCAATGAAAAAATTATTATTCACAATATCTAATAAAGAATAACTTTATTCTTCAGAAATCTTCAAAATATTAGTTAACATTAAGATTTTATTTTATTTTTTTATATTTAGTATAATCTATATAATTGCTTTAGTATTTTATAGAAAGATTGGTTTGGGAGAAGTTTAAAATGTAAATTTTTTGGAGAAGAAATGAATGTATAGAAATTGAAATTTAGAAATTAAATGAAAAAGTTGTTATTAAAATTCTTTAAATTTATACTTTTATATAATTATTTCTTGTATAAAAGGATTTATAATTTTTCGTACTAAAAGATTGTAGGACAATATATAATAATTATCAAAGTAAAATAGAATTAAGATAGAAAACAAACTTAGAATATCGTGATGTCGTGAAACATTATCCTAAAGCCAATATTCCATCCACGCGAAGGATTAATCGGAATGAATGATTCCAAGATTTAACCCAATATATTCATAGGCAATCCCTCGAAGATTGCGTTCAATTGGAGGCAAATGATGAACCATTGTCGATGATATTGCCCAAATAAAATAATAACTAATGTATATGAGAAATAATATTTAGAAATATCTTATAATGGAATGTCTTTTGTTCTGTTTTTTTTTTTCCCTATATAAACATAGTGTAACGTCCCGAAAATTCGACTAAAATTTTTGTTTTAATAATAATATTAAGTATTGCATTATAATATTATTATTGTATGGTATGCGTGGAGTATATGATTTTGCGTGGTGCATTGTGCGTAGTCGCGTGGCGTGGTTATAGCGTTGGTTAACGTAGAAATGCGGTGTGCAGACAGGGTTTGCCGATAGTGGTGTAAAGTTGCGTAGGTCGAGTTTCAGGTATTCAAATGTCATTCCGAAAGTTGTCGGACACTTCCATTAGGGTCTATGAGTGATTCCAAGTGTTTTTGGAAAATTTCAGCCCTAAGTGTTTGGACCCAAAATTCCAGTGGCTTCAATCGATTCAGGAATCGATTCAGGTGAAGTTGGATCGATCCAACTTCACCTGAATCGATAGATCTAAGTGCGGTTGGATTGATCTATCGGGATTTGACTAACTTAAGTGCATAAACCAAACAATTATCTTCTTCATTTCCATTTTTCTAATTCCTAAACTAGTGAGAGAAGGGGTGGGGTAAATCATTTTTTTCTCATTTCAAAAACTTGATTTCATCTAGCTACGTTGCTCGGATCGGAATAAAAAGTGAAGATTCTTCATCCTCGTATCGTAAAGATCATTTCTACATAAATTTTTCTTTCATCCCTTCCGTTGGATTTGTCTTGATTTTCGTGCACCTCTTATACGTGAAATTTTATGTGATATTCTTGTTTCTCGTGAATAGTAGAACATCTTTATATCTTGATGTTTGACAATTTGATTTCATTTGTTAGATTAAATTGAGGGGCAATAAAGAGGCGATTTTAAGGCTTTTGTGGAGGAAGTCTCGGGACGACTTCTAGTGCAATTCGATGTACAATAGTTAACAAATTTTAATATAAAGTTGATAACTTTGTCCGTATGTATGTGCATGAATGAGACGTTAGGATGCGAAGTGGTTATGTATTGAATTGGGCCTGATAGAAATGTTGCATAGGTGTAGAATACGTGTAGACCCCTTGACGTGAATTAATACGTTACATAGGTGTAGAATTGGCGTAGGTGTAGAGATGCATAGTAATACGACATATAAGGTTTATAATGCATAGATGATTTAAACGTGTTTGTCAAGTCACGAAGGCATAGAAACAGTGTGGAATTCATTATATGCATATTATATATTCATTTTATGCGTTGTTCATTATGTTATATGCTTAGAAATTATAATGTTAGCATGCATAGCTAAATGCATTTCATTGCATTCATATGGTGTAGTATGGTGTTACGTTCGCATGGAATTTTTGAAAGGAAATTATTTTGGAAATAAAATGCTCGGTGTACTCCTTTAAATTCTTAGGACATAAATGTATCAAAATATAAAATGTGTAGATTTTAGTAATGAGGTCATTCAGCATTACCGTGAAAGTTGGAAAACCAGATTTGAGATTTATACTATTGATTATGTTACCAGCAGGTGGTGATCAATAAAGTCTCGGTCATGTCACCAGTGGATAGTGACTGTAGTAATTTATGAAAGCGTGGTGATACTAGTCCCAACAAAATATTTTAAAGCATGGGCATGGAAGTATGTGTGGGCGTGCGTTACATTCATGATCATAATTTCATTTATACTCATATGATATTTATGCAAAGACATGCATTCATTCACAATGCATATAACCTAGTCTTTTCTTTATTGTAGAGTTTATTGGCTAACCGTATATTTTCTTTTTTTCCCCATATATTGGATACATGCGTGGCTTTGTAGGTGCGGAGGCAGGTGGATAGTATCATTAGATGCTTGGATATCTTGTACATATTTTTGGCGCACATAATAACACAAGACTATGTATTTTATTATGTAACGTACTCTGATAGCATGGTGTTGTAGCGTTATTAGCTTGGCGAAGGTGTAGATAGGTTCTTGTTCCTTTATGAGAGACAAATAACCTATGTATATACTCATTTCCTTTTTATTTTGACAAGCGTACAGATTGTAGTATATAAGTAAATAGACAGGTTTATTTTTATTCAGTGATGTATATATATATATTTTTAGAGTAGGTATTGGCCTTCCTCCTTTCTTTTTAGCGTAGTTGTTTATGTAAATGTTGTTGAAGATCATGTTGTAGAATGTGCGTAGGATCGTTCTGTAGTGGCGGACAGATGCAATGTGAATGACGTAGATGTATTATTTTCTTTTCTTTTTGTTCCTATATTTTATTTTCTTCTTTTTCTTTTTCTTTCTTTTAAGAACTCACGTCCCCGGGTTTCCCTTGGATTTTCGGGGCGTGACACATAGCATACAAGTGTCCCTTTTAAAACCATGAAAATGGTGCTTGAAACGGTTGACAACCATTATTTTAAACAGTTAAAAAGTTCAATAATTGCAGCCTTTCAATTTGTCTTTTTGTTTTTAAAACAGAATTGACACAAAATAAATAAATAAAAATAAATAAATAAATAAACAAATAATGAAATTATTTATTTGTTTTAGGACTTAAGTATCTATTGATACTAACAATCCCCTTGAAGTTCTAAACCAAATGAAAAGAAAAATTACAATAATATAAAATATGTAAATATGAAATTATTGAGCAATGTATAATATTATGCAATGGGTATGGGTATCTGTCCGATTTGACCCATACTTGGTAGTAACAATATCACTTTGAAGGAATATGGTGAGTGTACACCTTGAATCACAATCATTTGAACCAAAGATTCATATGTTATACACATAATACCACCATCAACAGGTTTGCGGGTTAGTCCTAATAATGGCCATACACTTATCTTGATTATCATGAGAGTTACTAGAGAATAATCCTATTCTCACGCTCATGACCTAAAGCACATATGATCTGTACCTTGAGGGAGTTTGCCCGCCTTAGACCCATTTAGGGTATTACCCTTCCTTAATATCACAAATCATTAGCATTAATGCCTTAGGAATGAATAGGAGAACATTTCTAAAAATGATGCATCCTTAAAAAAATGCTAGGATTGAACCAGTCAGTACAGATTGTTTGTACCACATTGAACTTTTTTCATGGAGCTCCCAATCAAAGAGGTTGGATTGCCTCCTTAGGTAACTCGTTTTTGGGCTTTACTCATTCCCCTAGACAAACTTAAGGATCTAGTCTCAATACTAGTCATTAGGATTACATCATCGTGGCCTTATGCCAAATACACCAGATAATTTTTTAATGATATTTCTTGCAAACCTTTAGTCAATTGATCAGCTATATTCACCTCGGACCTCACAAAGTCTAAGGAAACAATATTTCTAGTTAACATACTTTTTACGGATTTGTATCTCACTTTTATATGTCTAGTCAATTTTTTGTTGTTGTGAGTCTGGTTTACTAAACTAATTGTTTCTCACTTTTATGTCTAGTAAACTTCTTATTGTTGTGAGTTTATTTTACTAAACTTATTGCTTCATTACTATCGCAATGTACAAATATAACAAGAATTGGCCTTTCTATCAAAATCTATCAAAGTTCTAAATAGACAATATGTATATGATAACTTTATCAAATGAAATAGACAATTTACAATAAAAACTATAAAGGCCAATAGAGAAATTGTTGCCCTATTGTTCCTTTTATTGTGTAACATTTGAAGCAGTGAGTATTGTAAGGTATAATAAACTATGAGTACCACAATTGTAAAATGCCAAGAAATAAGACTGAAAACTAATTGTTAGTCTCTTTCAATTATTATGCTCTATTCATTTACTCTTTTCTTTCAAAACACAGAGAAAGAGAGAGGATGAAGGAAGAGGAAGGGTTGGTAACACAAAATCCAATGGTCCGTGTGGATAGAGCATTCCAATCAATGATCTAAAGGAGGATTTAGATTTTTTTTGTCATTCTTATCGCAGTAAGGATTCCATTCGTTGACCGTATTTGGCTAGCGGTGGGTTCTAAGGTTGTTTTCAAAGTCATTCGAGAGAATTCGTGCGATTGGCTAAGGTACGTTATGGATTCAAGATTCAATTATAAGGAAATTTTATAATTTGGTTGTTTGGTCGTGCTATTGATTGAATTGTAAAATTTATTGGGATATTTGGTCAAGTTTGTAAGGGGAATTGTCGTGCTTTGGTTGAGTTTTTATTGGGTGAGTTGTGTTTGGGGAAGAAAAAGAGTCATCTGGATGAAATAGCACTTGGATAGGATGAAATGCCAACTAGTTCGGATGAGATTCTCCCCACTCGTGTTGTTTTGTTTGTTAGGTTGCATATTGGTAAGTTGTGAGACATGGTTGGTTACTAGTTGTCGTAAATTGTTGGGCATGTCGAAATAGTTTATAATACATGATGGATGAATTGGAGTAATAAACCTCTTACATTAGTGAACAAAATATCGTAAAATATTTAAATAAGAAAGATTGAAGTTAAACTTGCATGTCATATAGATGTTTGACATGATGGTTAGTTGGTCCTATTGTAGGCCTCTAGAGAGTGTATAATCCAAGGCTCGATGAACTATTGTAGGCCTCTAGAGAGTGTATAATCCAAGGCTCGATATGGTTATTGTAGGCCTCAGAAGATTGATTTTTTGATGTAAGCCAGTCCATGGGAATCAAAGCCTTTATGCGTAAAGTCTCAGATACGGTACTCGAGTTGTCGGTCTGGGGATACAGTGTTCGGGTAGTCGGTCATGTGGGATACGGTACCCAATTTGTCGGTTGTGTCAAGATAAGGTATCCGAATTGTCTATTATGGTCAGATGTGTCGATGATTACATCTCATGCTAGTTAATGTATGATTTGTTGGTCATTATTGCTAGACGTGCGTATAATATTTCTAGATTTATATTCGTGTTATAATTATTGTTTTGATGTTTCTTTACATTTGGATTTATATCTAACTCGTGCTTGTTTGGTTTCTTTTGAAATGTCTTTTCTTATAAAAAGCTAAGCAGAGCCAGGTGTCAGGGGGCAAGGACATCAAAACTAAGGCGGTAAAACTCACTTGAGAATAGACATCGGAAGTCAATATTTTTATTTATTTTAGTATCATTTTGTTTTTCAGACGGTTGTAGGCCATTAGCCAAGATTATTTTATTTTATGATTTTTAAACTATTGTATGGCCAAAACATGATAATAAGGCCGAACGTTTTATTTTCTTTATTTGGTTGTCATTGAATTTAAAGAGGTTTCAATCATGAATAAAAGTATTATTCCTAAGTTTATTACAAAATTGTATTGTGGTTGGTTGGTAGTAGAGTACTCGGGATGTGTCGAATTCCAAAGCGTTACAGGTGTTAAGATTCAAATGAATTAAGAAATTACAAAAAATCAACCCAAGAACAGTTAACCAATATTTCATTTGCTTTTGCCGTGTTTTGAAATTTCAACTATTAAATATTTTTGGTTTAACATTATTTGATTCCTCAATTTTATTTAAGTTATCCATCTTAAAGTTAATAGGCTAATGAAGATAAAAGAACAAATATGTGATCCAAATTAAATTATTTTTCAACAAATACGAAATATTTGTTCACATAAACCGTAAAGAACAAATAAAACAAAAAGTATCAAAGTTATAAATAGATTAACCTGCACATGGTATATTAATCTAATAAAGCAGACTAATTCTAAATATAAGGCCTTAATTGATGTTCAAAACAGAAGACACTTAAATAATAAAGTGCAAAATGAAAGCAAAGCTCACACTTTTCTGTTATTCTGTGAAAAAGATTGAAACTACAGAATATATCTTAATTTTGAAAAGTGACCATGAACCTTACTAAATCAAACACGTGGATGATGAAAAATTTTCCAATTCAACCAATTGCTACCAAAGTGACAAGCGACAAAAATTTCAAGGCAATTAAACAATTGGTGATATTTTGGAATTCAAAACAACTATTTATAAAACCAACATCAGCTGCTTTCCTAGTCAAAATAAAAATGTTTTTTTTTTCCATAACACGAAATGTTTCTGATTAGATTTCACATAAATATTGGCTTTAGATTTCTATTAAAAAGTTTAAATTTATGCTTTCAAACAATAATGTATTGCATAAAATAATTTATAATTCTTCTTACTACTAGTTTGTAGGAAAATATATAATAATTATTAAAAATAAAATAGTATTAAGTAAGAAAACAAAAATGGAATACTGAGATGTTGTGAACATTGTTCTAAAGTCAATATTCTATCTACGTGAAGGATTAAATGAAATGAATGACGATAAAATCCAACCCAATATATTCACAGAAAAATCCCACAAAGATCGCATTCAATTGCAGGCAAATTTTGACATCTGTCATTGATATTGCCCAAATAAAATAATATTAACAATATTTTTACTAATATAATATTTTATAATTTTTAAACATTTGTATGACCAAAACATAATAACAAGGCCGATTGTTTTATTTTCTTTATTTGGTCGTAGTTGAATTTGAAGAGGTTTCAATCATGAATAAAAGTATTATTCCCGAGTTTATTACAAAATTATATTCTGGTTGGTTGTTTGTAGCGCACTCGGAATGTGTCGAATTCTAGAGCATTACAGGCATTAAGATTCAAACGATTTAAGAAATTACAAAAAATCAAACTAAGAACAGTTGACCAATATTTCAATTGCTTTTGCCATGTTATGAAATTTCAGCAACTAAATTTTTCTTGTTCAACTGTAACGTCCCAAAAATTTGAATATTTTTTTTGCTTTAATAATATTATTATTTGCATACCTTGTATTATCATAGAGATGTTGTGTATAATAATAGTGTATTAATATTACGTGTTGCGTGATGGCATGGGGTTGTATGCATGTTGCGTTGAGTGTTGTGCGTGGGTATGGGTGTTTGAGAAGTATGTGGAGTTGGTGTTGAGGGGCGTTAGTGTTAATGTCTTAGTATTGAAAAGTAGAATTTTGGAATTTGCATTCTGCAGGGGAATGTGTCTACTTACAAGGGGAATATGTCGACTGATGGGAAGAATCTATCGACTTATTAGGGAGCACAAAAATTCTAGTGAGTCCTATTTCTTATGTAGGGTGAAACAATTGACTGTTAAGACTAATATGTCTACTGATTTCACATATGTCGACTGTTAAGAAGAATATGTCGATTGATTGAAGTGTATTAAATTCCAGAGGGTTTTGTTTTCTGCTTGGTCGAATATGACGATAGATAGGAGGTATATGTCAACTTATTAGAGGTATATGTTGACTAATTGGTAGTATATATCGGCTATTGTTGTATTAGTTGACTGATTAGGTGTATAAGTCGACTGTGTCGAACAGATTTGAAGTCTACTTTAGTGGCTTTATGTCACATCATAGTTCACTTTCCCCTTTATAATTTCATATATATATATATAGAGAGAGAGAGAGAGAGAAAGAGGGCGCCATTTTCATCCATATTTGAAGCTTAAATATCATGTAGCATCAGAGGTTGTCCGTGAGATTGGAGCGGATATTCTTGATCCTTGGAACATAGAGATCGTTTTGAAGTGAGTTTCGTTCTCTGTCTTGTTCATTCAATTTTTTATTTATTTCAAATTTTGTTGTTCACCAAAATAAAGTAGTTATTCTTGTTTCTCGTGATGAGTAGAATATCTTTATGTCTCGGTTTTTAAAGATTTGAATTGTAACGTTCCTGATATTTTTGAGCGATTTTTTTTCGATTTCTTTTAATTTAATAAATAATATCGTAAATGTGTTAACGATATAATTTATTAAATGAAACCGATGGAGGATTGTGTGTTGATTTGTGCTTAGACTTCCAGACGTTGTGTTTGGTGTATTTATAGTGGACTTTATGGAGATGTGTTATTACATTAGGGACGTATGTGATTGTGGAGATATATTGTGAATGTATTTTGAGAATTGTACATTTGTGGAGTCATATTGTGAGCGGCATTGTGAGCATTGTGGTAAAAATGGTTATTTGTGAGCCTTGAGTAAAATTATGAGTATTTGTGGAGTTTGTGTGATGCTATGAGGATTTGTGGAAATTATGAGCATTGTAATTGTGAACGAGAATTGGAGATAAGGGCAATATTGTGTCTGAGACTAGTGTAGAAATGTGGATATTTGTGTGAGATCATAGATCGAGATTTGTGGATTAATTGTGTAACGCCCCGAAAATTAGTATGAATTTTTTACGACCTAAAATAATATTATTATGAAG
>MKEJ01039212.1:0-15104 GCA_001753735.1 Embelia ribes
TTTTTTTTTTTTTTGGTTTTGTTGATTTATAGAAGTTAGTACAGTTAGAGTTTGAGTTTTGTTTTCATTTATTTGGTTTACGGAAATTTAGCATCTAATTTGACCCGGATATTTTTGGTATAAGGGATTTCAGAGCAGGCTTGTGTTCTGCAGATTGCTGAGGTATGGGGGTTTTTAATTCATTTTTTTGTAGCTCAGTGTTGTGATTTTTTTAGTTATGTTACTGATCAAATTTGTCATTTTTTTTTGGTTTGCTTTAAAGAGTTATGTCCATTAGAGTTTGAATTTTTGTTTCTTGGTTTATGGGAACTCAGCATGTGTATGGGATTTTACAAGGATTTTTTTCTGGTAATAAGGAAAAAATTAGAGCAGACCATTGTTGTTGAGATTGTTGAATTAAAGGTTTTGGTTCAATTTTGTGTACCTCAAAGTTGTGATCTTTTGTTAGGTTTTGTTTGGTTTGTGAAAATTTGCAGTTCTTAGTATGTTTTTGGGGATTTGCATAGTGTGTGGCATTTAATTTGGTGCTTTCTATTAAGTGCTCAAGGGTAGCCCAAAGTTGCGTTTTTCTTATAATCTGTTTCATTTATGGAATTTTTAGTACGTGTCTGGGATTGTTTGGGATTTGCACGATATTGTGGAATTTTATTTGTTACTTTTGATAAGTGTCTAAAAGTGGCTCAATGTTGTGATGCGGTTGTATTAGGATTTATTGAGTGGTAATTTAGTGTGTATTTGAGACCTTTTAAGGATTTGTCTGGTGTTTGGAATTGGAGTTGGTATTTGTAGAAAAATATAGGTATATATTTTGTGTGCCAATCTGTCAAATTGTTTGTGGTAAAGAGTTTCCTTTAAAAAAATTAGTCATTTTGTTGTAACTGATTTTGGGAGAGACAATGTACGAGAATAAGCTTAAGGGGAAAGTAAGCCATTGTCTTGAAAATATATAGATGTTGAATCAAACCAATTAACTTGTTTCTTTGTGGTTGTTTTGCAGGTTATTTATAATAGGGAGACTGATCGAAGCCGTGGGTTCGGGTTTGTGACAATGAGCACCGTTGAACAAGCTGAGAAGGCTGTGGAGATGCTCCACCAATATGTGAGTCATATATACTTTTGCATTGTTGGCTTTAATTTTCGACATTAATGAGTGATATCTGGTTAGCCTTTGTTCCTCTATGGAAGTATTTTAGGAAACAAATTCATTGTAGCAAATAACAACAGGAAAACGAGTCAGTCATGAATGGAAATTTGCTGAACAACATTAACAAAGTGTTTGTTTATGAGGATTTGAATATTTAATGGTTGGTGAAAGCTATATATTATCATTAAGGAATGCGAGGATTCGAAATCATGAGGATTTTTTTTTTTACTTTAAACAAGTTATGAGTCTGTGCTTGCTATTTATGTTTTTAGTTACTAATAATACCAATGTTTTACTCAAATCCTAGTGTTTTACCCTTCAAAATTACCTGTTTATATTTTCTTCATTGATTAATTGACCATGAATGTTTTTATTGATCAACCAGAAACATGTTGAAATAAAGACAACTTATTTATAATTTGATGCAGGACTTGAACGGTAGGCTTTTAACTGTCAATAAGGCTGCTCCCAGAGGAGCAAGGCCAGAGCAGGCTCCGCGTGTCTTTGAGCCTAGCTACAGGCTCTATGTCGGCAACTTGCCATGGAATGTAGATGATGCACAATTGGAGCAGGTGTTCAGTGAACACGGAAAGGTGGTAAATGCTCGGATTCTTTACGACAGGGAGACTGGCCGTTCACGAGGATTTGGTTTCGTAACAATGGAAACCGAGTCCGACGTCAATGAGGCTATTGCGAACCTAGATGGACAGGTATTGTGCTATACAGCATGCCTTTTTTCATTATGGATAATAGGAATTCCTACACGCACAATTTTATCTAACAGGATGATGCTGTAGTGGCAACTGTCATTCTAAAACACTTTTATTGGCTCATGGGGAAAGAAACACCTGAAAGAGTATTTTCATAGCTATACAATCGCCAATGCCACATCATTGTGTACTCAAAAGATTTTGTATGTGTAGCTTTTTCCCATTGATAGATGATACACCTCCGTAGTTGGTAGGATTATGAAAGGACATTTTCAATAAAATAGAATTTAAACTTCTGAGTTGTTCTAATGCAAAGGCGATTCTTGGAGAACCCTTTTCCCGGACATTTTCTCCGAACACCTTGGTTACCCGAGCTGCAATATATATACTTATCTCTAGTTAAAATGTTTATTCTTAGTGCATAACAATTTAAGTACACTATGATGCACTGTTCTGAGGTTTATAATTAAGTGTTATGTAAAACCTCATGCTTTCTTCTATCTACTTCTATTACATCGATTCTCAACCAAGTTCAACTAAACTTCAAGTCTGGCCGCATCTATGAACAACTCAAATCTTTGTTGTGCTTAGCTGGAATGATTTTCGGCGTTTGGCTCATGAGTTTCAATTGCTGAGTTGTAACTCTACTTATTTGTATATGGCAGGAGTTGGGTGGAAGGGCAATCAGAGTGAATGTGGCTGAAGCTAGACCAAGGCGTACTTTTTAATGTCCAATGATACGAGCTCTATATGTAATATTTTTCCATTTATTTGGTAAGAAATTTTGTCGAACGTGTTGTTCATTGTAGTATTCAGTGTGTTTTATCACTGCCTGATTTATTTGTTGGTTGAATTATATGCCGTTAGGTGATAATTTCATCTTTTTTCAATCATTTCTTATCCAAAAACTGATATCAGATCAAACATTGTGAAATGTATTTAGAGCTCTCTTCAGGTTGCGTTTGGTTAGTTGGTTGATGTGCTCATATGTTGAATATTTTGCCTAGTACTTTCAGAACTGAACATTTTAAAATCTTCAGAACATCCTCGTATCGAATTTTTACGAAGTGCTCTCATTTCTTTGGGGCCGAAACACCATGATGCAGTACACTATAATTCCTGTTGCTGTTATCATCTTAACGTGAGTTGTACTGGCTCGTGAGGCACAATTTAGTGCTACGTGTAGCTTCGGGTGGATGCATAGATTTGGGCAATAATTCACGTATAATTCATAGAGACCTACTTAGTGATGACATTGAATCTGATATATTGGATTTTGGGCAGCAGATTTTTGGCTGGCAAAAGGGATATCGTGCTCAGGATTTTTGGCTGGCAAAATGGATGTCGAGCTCAGGATTTTTGGTCCCTAGAGTGCCAGTCTTGTAATATCAAGGCCTGTGGTTAGACCCTGCATTAAATTTTTCTTCTCTACTTTTTTTTTTTTATAGTTCTTTTGTTTTAGGGGAAAATTATATTTTAGTATACCAAATTATCAACACAAATCCAATTGATACTCCAAATTAAAAATGAATCAAATTGATACACTATATTACTAAAAATTTAAAAAGTTAAGCTTTCCGTCCAAATTTCTGCAGTGGCAGGGGCATTTTTGGATTTTTAAAAATATTATAACGGGTCGTTAATAGATGACATGTATAGTGGCAAATTAAACTTTTCACATTTAATTTTCCCTCCAAATCTATTTCTTCCTCCCACCTCCCTCTACGAACCCTAATACCCTTTCTTCAGTATCACTCTCTCCCGATATGCGACTTTCTCGTTCTCTCTCTATGTCTCACTCTCTCCCACTTTCACACTCTCTCTCTCTTTGCATCTCCCTCTGTATCTATACATCTCTCTCTGTATATTTCTCTATGTCATGGATGTAAGAATGTGTCACTGCTTGGATCTCGCTGTTGAACGCACTTCGTGGACCAACTTGAATCGGGAAATGAGATTTCACACTTGTGAAGATGGTGGACCACCTAATGGCTGCAATTATTTTCCTTGGCTCGATCCACCTATGTGTCGACGTTCAAAGGATTTGATACCTGATCTGCGTTGTATGATAAATGTAATAGAGTATGAGTTGGAGCAGTAAAAGATGATGATTAGGAAATTAAAAATCTGCTTAATTATAAGTGTTTGTTTTATATTTGTTCTTTTAATGATTTATGGGTCTGATGGAGAAGTTATGTATGAGGTAGTTTGTAAGTGTTTAGCTAATGGTGGGTACGGAATGTATTTCAATGTCACTTTGTATTAATGAAATGTTGAATCCTAATTTAATGTTAATATTATGATTTGTGGCTTTTTATTATTAAAATGTTAATGGAGTGATAATAAGGCATAGTGACTTCTACCAAATGATAATACAATTGGATTGCATCATGTCAAAATAACAAAACTTGCAATATCTTATGCCAAAGGACAGTACAAACATAATTGCAGTTCATTGATTCTCATATGCCTCTCTATCAACTTTCTTCATCCTTTCTAGTGCATCATTGAAGTATGGAATGGTGGTGGCCCTAGTAGCTTCCCACGGCAGATCCTTAAGCATCAAACCCCTATATTTTTGTTTGAAATTGTTGTATAGGTGCCTCATATAAAACATGTTCTCAACAATTGGTAGCACATTCTCCATTACTTTAATGAGGCCCTATCAAATAGAGAGCAATAATGGCTTTAAGTAGAAGCAAAAAAATAAAAAGGATAGAAGTAACAATATTTGTCAGAGAAGTAACAACATTACCTTTTACTTGTCAGATACTCAGGTGCCACAATTTCAATGTCCCGCCAAATCAACTTCAGAAATCACCTCTAAGTCTTGTAGTTTTCCTGGCCTACAACTTCATATGCAAATGGGTACATACAGTTGTTGGGATCAATTGCAGCTGCTGTCAAAAGCACTCCCTTACTTGAAACTATCAAATGACAGTCATCTATACCAACTACAAGCATACAACCTTCTAAAAAGCCCTGCTACAAGGCTCCCTAACATATATACAAACATCTAAAAATGGACTCTCCATTTGGTCTAACATTTTTTCTCTCCTTCATCGCAAGTGTAGTCCCTGTATTTGACCTCTTAACTTCTTCAATATAGTCTCAAAACTATGCAAACTACTCATTTGATGATCCTATAATCATCTCTCTAGCAATTCTCATTATTTTAAAAGCCTTATTCATTGTGACCTTGCACTTAAGTGCTGCCTGAACTTCTATTTTAAATTTCTTGATTTCCCATTTAGGATTAACCATAATCCTGTTCAAGAACATATTTGCAATTACCCTTAATTTGCAATGTATGTTTATATATTTTTTACTACATGAATGTTTGTCTAGCAATGAGCTAATATTATAAGTTTCTCTATCCATCAACCTAGTAGCAAAACACTTCCATGCACAATCCTGAACACAAACTACAGTTATCTTATCCCTAGAACTTCTCTTGAACTCCACATTTTTCCCCTCTTGAAGAGCATATGTTGTAATAGCTACTCTAAAGTCAGCAACATTTGTAAATCTCATTCCAACTTTAAACTGCACATTAAAAATGTCAACTCTAGAGAAAACTCTTACTCTACCCTTACCTTCATCATCATCACTAGCCAAGCTATTCAAGTCAGTTTCAGAATCTGCACACCCCTCATTCATGATATCAGCTTTATTACTAATGGGTGTTTGATATTGATTAGGTTATGCACCCATAGTTTCGTGTATAATAGTATCCACAAGACCAACCCCAAGATCATCATCTACACTAAGGTCTTCATCACTTCCACCAAATTTTTCTAACTCCTCTTTTTCCTCAGTGTCTACCATATAATCACTGTCCATGCTATCATCAGTACCCTCACCATTATCATAAGGTAACACAAAAGTCTCAATATAAACCTTTTACAGCCATATCTGTATCAACATTTTCCCCAGATCTATGGCATTCTTATCACCTTTAATTTCATTCAATCCTGACCTAAAATCACTTTTAGGCCTTTTAAAATAAAACTTCTTTACATGGGAAGCTTGAACTTTTACCTTACTACAAATCAACATCAATTCCATATAACTCATAATACTTGGATTGCAAAAGTCAATAAATGTTACATCCCCATTCACATATTGTACCTTATCATCTCATCTAAATAACCCCCCGTAATGCAACTGACTGGTAAACAGAGAAGAAGGTTATCCTACAAATCAGTGTAATACAGACAAAATCATGTAATACAAGAAAAATCACTGTAATAATAATTAATTTAAACAAATTCATACATAAAATACCTAATTGGACACATAGAATCCTAATTTTACAGAAATCCAAAAATTTTAAAAAATATATAATTTACAAGCAAAAATATATGAGTTGAAATAAATGTAATAAGGGATGAAACTTACTGTATGAAGGTGCTCTCAACCCATCCCTCAGTGGTTCTTTATGGATAGTGTAGCCAGCCATAATCAACGTTATGTATCTCTGATCTCCTTTCTTGCTCTTTCTCTCTCTATTTTATGCCCAGAAAATGACAATTGAATTATAAAAATTTGAATGAGAAGATTAAAAAAATAAAATAAAAATTTGAATGAGGAATGACTAAAACAACCCCTGCCATGTGCCCTAACGGCTCATTTAACAGAAACTGTTACGGAAAGCATAACTTTCTAAATTTTTGGTAATATAGTGTATCAATTCGATTGAATTTTAATTTAGGGTATCAATTGGATTTTTGCTGATAATTTGATGTACTAAAATATAATTTGCCCTTGATTAAATTGGTTAAATTTCAATTTTAAGTATAACTTTGGTTCATGTTAATAGTAATTTTTAGTATAGTATTTGTGTGGGATAATTGAAAGTTTAAATTAGTTATTGATTAAGATTAAGTACCATACTTTCATTCTCATGCCTTATTTTTCATGTTTGTATGTGTAATATTGGTATGTTTGGCTAATTGCATTCTTACCTAGGGAATGAAAATAGATTAAGGATACCCTAATTGACAAGATTGATTTCTACAAATCTTAATCCGAAAAATTAAATTTGTTTTGAAAATCTAGAGTTTTTGAACTCGTAGGAAGTAACTGATAAATCACTTAGGTGTAGTTATAGATCTTGACACTCTCCCGATTGCACACTAGGTCGAGGTAAACCAGAAAATATACAGCCATAATTTTCTTATCAAATTTAATTAGAACTCGTCTTATAGGGCAGTCCGGATCGGAAATTAACGTATCGGATTCTCCAATAAAGGCAAGACTTTAATTTTAATCGTTACCATTTCTATTTGTTTAATCGCACTTTAGTTGTAAACAAAACTACTCCCGTATTGGGAATTACAAGAAGAAAGTAAGAGTAGGTGTAAAGTAATCAATTTGTACTAGAAAATGAATTTCGCAATTAGAATGGTTTAATTTAAGCTTTTCTAAGATTTTCGTCACACTTAGGAGAAAGTAGGAGTAGGCGTAAAGTAATCAATTTGTACTAGAAAATGAATTCCCCAATTAGAATGGTTCAATTTGAGTACTACTAGGATTTCCGTCATACTTAGAAGTAATCGAGTGATTCGATACTCGGATTATTTCTGAGAAAATTATGATGTTTCTTAGTGCACTTATTAAGCACTAAAATCTGCACAATTAAGATTAAGTCAGTTATTCGCATGACCTACACAACATGATTTTATTTTATTTTTTTGCATTTTACCCCTTTTTTTTTTTTTTGCTATTCTGATAAAATCTTCCTACTCTAGAAAGAGAATTCCCCATTTTATTTCTTTCGTTTTCACTTTTGAAATTACCCCTCTCATCCTACAAAATTAAACCTACATTTTGTGTGAAGAATAAAAAAAGGCCTACTTTAACAAGGTTATGTTGGTCATTTAAATTTGTAGAAGAATTTATAATGGGAGACAAAGAGCCACTAACTATTTCTGCGGATAAAGCTAAATATATATTACCATACTTGTCCAATTAATTACTCCGTGAAGAATAAATAACTAATTTCAGGTCTATTAATTCATTTGGCAAAAAAAAAAAATCTTTCGGTATTCATTTTATAACTCCAAACGAATCAAATACTCACCATGCTATATGTATCCCTACCCTATAAAGAAAATTTCCCATTCCTTTTTCAGTTCCAAAATCAACACTCTCGTGCTTAAAAAGTTACATCTATATCTTTAATTAGACGAAGGGGAAAAAAAAATCATAACATTTAATATTCATATCCGATATTAAGTACCACAATGCAACCCTTTCATTTCCACCCTACTATATATAATCTCCAACTTATTGTTTTACGTTTCGGTTACAAGTTCTTCTCCCCTTTTATCAGGTTTAATTTTTTCCTTATGTTCTCGCACTGGATTACATATTTTCATTTTGTCTTCACACCTATGAACCATTGTTTTGGTTCTAATATTATCGTTTCTTTTCCCTTGCCAAGATTTGCTATGGAATTGGTGGATTGTCATTCTGGAGTCCTCAATTTCACTACTCAATTCTCCGACACGACGGATTATTGTGAAGTAATGGTAATTTTCATCCATTTTAAAGTCATGAGCTTTGTTAATAGCATACTTGCTTTCTGATGTGTATTTGTTTATCAACAATTGATGAATATATATATATATATATATACATGTCCATATAAATTTTGTATGTCCTTGAATGATGGCAAGATCGTCTTAATATATTTTTCTTAATGATTTTAGGTAAAATAAAGATTATGATTTAGCAATACTGAGCTTCTAAGTTTGCAGATTTTTCGAAAGAAATGGTAATTTTTTTCCGGTGGGTTGGCAATTGCTAAATTATATCCCTGTAGGTTGCGGAAATTATTTCCTATTTGATTGATGCTATTTGTGTACTTAAATTATAATTTCCGTGAATGTTTTGAGAAAACTGTCTATCCTTTGAAAATGATTTGAGTGTTGCGAAGGCCAAAATTGTATATTCCTCATGAAAATGTACACAAAAAATGTTTTAATATTTTTATTTTATTTTTATTAATGGGGCACAAATTTAAAATATGTGAAAATATTGAACACTGATTAATGATTCTGTTCCAATTCATTATTCTTGCATGTATCAAGGTTAATGTAACAACTAATTCAGAGTAAATGAAAATTCTCACCTCGAAGAAAATGTCGTTTACACGATACTCAACATCATTTAGTTATTCTCATCAAACCACGCAGACTCCAATAACTCATGATTATTTCATACTACTATTAATCATAACTTTATAACCAAAAAAATAAAAATAAAAATAAAATAAAAGTAATAATAATGATGACGACCACGACGACACTTGCTTGTTGGCATCACAGGAAACCCCTGGGCTATTACAACAAGAGCTTAATAAAGGAAAAATGTTAAATGTAACGCGCATATATAATATGTGACTGCGCAACTTAAGACCACAGATTAAATTGTGGCTATTCATTGTAGCACATATCATCTGATCCTGTTCACAGCTAACATTTACTTCTTAACTTGCTCCAATTCGGCCCAAGAACGGTCCAAATCCAATGACATCAATAGCATCAGATAGTCGAGCAATTTGTCATGATCCACACTGTTCTCTTCAACTCGAGGAACCAGATGGGGCGAACCGCACCAAGATGAATGATCGGTGATTTGTTTTGATCCGCTATGCATGGACCTGGCAAGTTTTTGAGCCGGCCTCAAGTTTTTGGAGGACTTTTTGGGCTTGGGCTTGGATGAACTAGGCTCCGGAGATTGAGCAATTAAGCCAATGACTGCTGACTCGATTAGGCGTTGCATGGCTTTGAGCTCGTACGAGTCATATAACGAGCTCTCACAGTCCCATATTAGGGACTCAGCCCTTTCCATTTTTTCATTGCGGTCTCGATTTTTGGACAAAGAGGTAGAAAAAATGAAAGAGAGGTAGGGGTGGGTTTGTATGGTGTAGGTGATGATATGTTTGTGAGGCTCAAGGGTATTTATAGGGACCATGAGAGACTTTCATTGGTAAAAAAAAGTAAATAAATAAATAATTGGGCCATTAAATTTTGTAATGAATGACAAGATTTGTTGTGAATATGGTAAGTACTAAGTTATGATTAATTGAATTACAATGGTTGCTCTTAAAGTATTTTCTCTAATATTAACGCGGTATACCTTTCTGAAAGACTCGATTTATCCATCAAATACATCCGTTATATTATTAATAAGTATTTAGGAAACATAATTAACCTCGAGTTATTGCTAATTGTTACGTGTCAACGAAGTGTTGGATTCAGTGCCTTCTCGCTATGCAAGAGATGTTTTTGACAAATGATCACAAGATTTTGTGTACATATTGTAAATATGTAATTATGTGACATGGTTGTTCTCAAGTTTTTTGTTTTCATCGTTAACACGATTTTATTGATGTTCAACTTTGGGGTTGACTCAATTAATCACATTAATGTGTGAATCAAATTGTAAGAACTAAAAAGGGTAGGTAGTGCTATAATCATCAAAAAACTCTTAACATAAAAAGAGATTTGTCAATGTGTGGTCGATTCAGTCGCTGCATTACTGTGTTGAACGATTTTTGTTTTTTTACTGTTTTGAGCTAGATTTGTTCACCTAGTATAATCTTTTATTACCAAAATTAAAAACTTGATGTCAACTTGCAAATTGAAATAGCGAGTTTGATAAACCTGCAAGTTTACCAAATTGCAAGTTTCCGTTTTATGATTTTGTTCCCCTTTTTTTGTTCAAAGAGAGGTTTTCAATATACTTTTAAATAGTGATGATTTTATAAAACTTGTCTTTTGAGAAAGTTCATTAAACTCGTTATTTCTAGTTGTAAATTTGAGTCCACATAACTGATTTTGGTAAATATCAAATCAAACTTGCCGTTTTGGCATGATTATGTACCTAAAGTAGCTTAAAATCATTGATCATTTCCTGTTATTTCGCAATGGTACTTTATAGTTCTATAATTTCAATTTAATGTAGGCCTGTGAATTGTCACTCTTACTCATTAGCTTGGGTTTTACCAAAAAAATAGTTCATTGCTAGAAGTGCAGAGGAAGGTAAATATATAGTAATGATATTTTCACTAACAAGATTGTATAACCATTATATTGATCATTTGTTGCAATTTGCTAGTGATTTTTTAGGGTAGTTTCCAACTACTACCAGTGAAATGAATTCATGTAATTGCACTTTGATACAATTGTATTTATTTACATGTAAAAACCACACTATATGCACTTATGAGCTACAAATACAAAGTGCTGGCGTTGAACAAAAAACCTTTAAATTGAATTCATGTATTTTCGCATTTCTTTTCCATCCATGTGAAAATTTGTAAAAAATTTTGAATCAAAATTTTCACACAACATAATTCCCAGGTCTGGTCTGGTCTCGGCACTAGGCTACTGACACTGACGGCTCGTAAATGACAGGCCGCGTAAATGACAGACCGAAAATGAGCATTCACGTTTCAGGTTTCTCAAAGATATTTATACACCTTGCCGAGAAGAAACATGGGAATTACAGAGGAGCTTCTATTTCATTGACATATATGCATACACAATTTCCGTGAATAAAATTAAGTATAAGAAAATTGACTTGCGGAGTTACACAAATACCATATTCTTCTCCGTAACAAGTTCCCTGCCAATGCCATATCCGTCTCCCTCTTTCGATTGATTAATAATACAATGATGTTTCACTTTTCTTCCAATGCCCCAAGAACTCCCGATTTTGATAATGACGAGTGAAACCAAAGTGATTTTTCCAGTAACGGTAAAAAAATCAGCAATGAGGATATGCCACTACAGTCAATCTACCACTTCACTGCTAAAGAGCTTGAACTTGTCAGCGTCGAGAACCAACTTCCTTATGGACGAGAATGAGCCCAATAAACCCGCACCGGTGAAGGAAACAATTATGAAGAGGTTGATCCAATAGATGATAGAAGATCTTTTGGGTTTAAAGGTCATGTTGTAAAGAACCATAGGAAGGATGAAATCTAGAGGAATGAACCCGATAGCGCCCACCACGCCATTGATGTCACCAAAAAATGGAAGCATGGCAGCAAAAAAACCACAAAATAACATGTATAGCGTCCGAAGAATCAGTCTCGGGATTAAGTTTCTTTTTGAGAATAATCCTTGGTTCACATCAGCTGATTTCTTTTCCATGATCTCAAATGCTACTTGAGAATATACCTGCATTCATGGGGACCATTTTTTGATCAGCTTTGCTCACACCAGAATTAAAGTTTTCCTCTGAGATAAAAAGATTTAGAAGTGTGTGGAAATCATCCTTTTTCGCTTTAGAAATTGTAGTTTTTCTGAGTAAAAAAGAAGAAGAGTTGAAAATGACACAGAAAAGCTCTCCAGAATGATATACCATCTTATTTTCACTATTTGCCACAGAAAGAACATTTAAACAAATCTTGAATGTGAATTTTGTAGAAAACATTACTCGTCGAACTGAAAGCATAATTCGTAAATCACTCGTCAAATGTTAATTTTCCCGGATCCATTTTCTGATTTTTTTGTGAACACATCGTTTTTCACTGCCTATACATCAAAGAGTCCTATGAGGCTATGACTGACTTTTTTTTTTCTTTTTTCTTTTTTGGCTTTGTCCCAGATTTTCCAGTCCCTACACCAACTGCTGTTTTCCAAACTTTCAAAGAAAAAGCCCAGTGCGAACAAGTCAATAACAGCAAAATGTAAACAAAAAAAGACATGAAAATGCTTTAAAAAGTCGAGAGACAACTAACCAGGCCAATGGCGAAGAGTTGAAGGAGCACGAAAACAACTGCAAGGCCCAAAACCCACACTGGGGCTAAAGTGGGACCTTCATCAGGCATTAAGCTCTTGAGGATATTCGAGTTAGATTGATTTCCAAACACCAAGTACCCAGAAACTGCAGCAGAGTAAAAAGTAAAGAAAATCACTGTGTAACACATTATGAGGCCTTTCAGCATCTTCCCCGTGGCCGGAGGCGCCAGAGTTGCCTATATGAATGAGGTGGCAAGGTTTCAGAACATGATATTTAAATCAAGAAATTGAAGCCTGCTTAGTTTTACTCTCAGAATTTTGAGCTCATTTTCTTGTCTTCCCTGGTTTCAGCACCTCAGAGCTAAAAAGGGTGACAAATTTTCAAAACTTCACGGCCATATCCAATTGAAACTTTGGGAGAGTTTCGCAATTATCTGGTTTCTTATACTTTCCCTTTTTATTTTCTTTATAATCTGATTTTAATTGGACTAAACATCTAGCGTTGGATAGAGTGAAAAAAATTACTTGTATTTCAGGGAGAATCCCATTCCCAAAAATAGCTGCAATTATAGAAATGGAAGTGAAGGCATTAAAAATCCTCAATGATTCTGAATTTTCGAGAGAGTAGTCCCTTGGTGGGGCATGTTTCGAGACACCTGAAGAGAAAAGAGAGGAAACGATTGATCAACAACAACAAAAAAAAAAAAATCACCTCGCACAACGAAGATGAACAAACAATTGCAATGCAAAAATATGCATGTCATATTTCCAAATAATAATGGAACCTGAACATGATCTTCAAGGAGCTAAATGCTTAAATTTCTATATAAATTGCAATGTTGAAGACTTGCCGCTAAATAACAGAGTCAAAGGCTCAAAAGCAACACCAGTTGCGACAGATGATAATGGAGTGTTTTCACAAAACTTTTTCCTATTTCAAAAATCAGAGTTCTCTCGGAAATGAATATGACAAATTATTTCTGGCAAATTCCTAAATATTCCACAGAAAATGCCTTTATCGGCCGTGATTATAAAGTACTTTCCTCGTACAATATCTATATATCTACATAAGAGTTAAAGTAAAATTAAGATTAAAAAGAAAGAAAATCTACCGGCATTAATACAAGCACCGACGACTAAGAAAGTGTATCCCAAGCTGAGGAAAAGCGAAAACATGTTCATGTGCCTGAGGGAGTGGAAGGTCGGGAGCTGTGAGAGAACTATCATTACCACTGTCACCATTGCTATGAATTCGTACAGCTTTAGGGAACCATTGGGCGCAAGGTTAGAGTACATGAGCTGATAAAGAGAAAAACAGAAGAATGTCACGTAAATGCAGTTATCGTGCTTTATGGTTAAACTATGTGAACCTGGCCTTACTCAAAACGAAAAGGCTAAGTATGTAAGCAATTAAGCAACTGAGGACTACGCTACAGACAGACAGAACTAAAGGTTTGCTAAAAGGGTGCTACAGAAACCTCCTTAACTTTGAAAAACCAACTAAATATACGATATTTTAGTGCAAAAATAATTTTTATGTGGCTTCAGCACTCTCCATAATAATATTTTGGCCCCCTAGTTCAGTAACCCCATTTTCAATTTCTAAATCCGCCTCTGACGCTCCGTTACAATTAAAACGAAAAATGAGAAACATTCAATACCTGGAGGCATTCACCTGCCAGCAATATAGCTCCTATGCCAATGCCAGTGTTGATTGCTGTCTGAATGAATATTACGAAATAAAACATCCACCCGGATCCTATATAAATATACACACACAATTTTTGAATCGGAACCAATTCAACCTATTCTTAAAACATCTTAATATGAACAGATTATCATTTCAAGAGATGATGGCTTATATTCATGAGACTGAATTTCAGATATTGTTAAGCAGTTGCACAAGTATACAAGACTTAAAAGAAAAGCAGATATTGTTGAGCAATTGCAAACTTTTCATCCAAAGAAACCTCTTTTATTTGTCGAGTATCTCTAAACAAACTCCCCTTAACTGTTAAGAGATGAGATTTCTTCAAGATTATTCCAAACCAATGGGATACCAGATGAACACCAGGATTCGGCACTAATAAACAAGGATAAAAATTATAGGATAAAAGAGAAGCTACGATGCCAGTTTGGAAACGTAAATTTTAAAGATATACAATTCCCAAACTTAAAATGCTCAATATATGGAAAAAGTAACTTCAAAGGGTGTATAAATATCTCAAATTTCTGATAATGTTCCAGAATGTGAGTTTTAGCTGAGAAAGTTCTTTGATCAGAATTTCAGAAATGAAAATTTTGCCCTATCATACTTTTGAAAAACAGGATAAATGGACCAACAAGAGTTTTACGCAACAGAAAGCAATTTGGAAAAAAAATTACCTAGGACGTCGGCAGCCAGCTCCCGAAAGCGTATGTGGCGATGACCGGCCTTCTCGCAGTGGTCGAGCACGAGGGACATTAAGTAGTACGAATAGAACGTTACGC
>MKEJ01039213.1:946-15900 GCA_001753735.1 Embelia ribes
AAAAAAAAAATTGAATTGGATAATAATATATTTGTAAGAACTCTATGACATAAAATATATATTATACTAAATTTTTAAGGTGTATTTTTAAGCTAAATATCTTATTAAATCCGTCCATACCGAATAATATTTTTTTTCGTCCCATATTTTATTAATTTTTTTCATATATTTGCTTTACTTAAATCGGAAAAAACTTATATTTATTTTGGATTTGGAACCCACAGTCGATTAAATATATACACACTGGTCACAATACATTTAAATAATGAATATTAATAATAGATATGGAGAATAAGGAGAGATGTTAGGTTTTGGGTAAAAGAGTATTTTTATCATTAAAAGAATATATTAAACCAGATAAATAAAAGGCTCAATATTCTTTTTTTCTTTTTGTTTCTGATATGAGTACATGAGCTTAAATATTGACTCCTAAGGAATAATATTGGTAAGTATATCATACACAATATTATCAAATATTACAAGAATAAGTCAAAGGATACGCTATAACTATGATTTGGTAATACGGTGTTAATATGATTTGGTAATACTCCCTCTCAATGTGGAGCGTATAAGGATAAAGCGCCACCCTTTGGAAGTAAAGAACGAAACAATGGTATCTCAAGAGCCTTAGAAAAAATATCAATCAATTGTTCAACAGTGAAAATCTTGTGCAAAATCATATGCCTTTCACGAAATTTGTCATGATTAAGATGACAGTCAATCTCTGTATCCTTCCAGCTTTCGTGAAAAATAGGGTCTCGTGCAATATGTAAAGTAGTCAGATTATCATAATACATAGCCGGTGGAACGGGAAAAAACACGCGAAGGTTACGAAGAATGTAACAAAGCCACGTAAGTTCACAAGTGGTGACAACTATGGCACGATATTCAATTTCGGAGGAGGAACGAGATACAACATCCTATTTTTTGTCTTCCAAGAAATGGAACGAGACCTCAATTTGATAAAAAAACTTGTGGAAGAGTGTCGAGTCATTGGACAGCTCACCTAGTCTGAATTAGTATATACTATGAGCTAGAAATCATTGTTGATTGGAAAAAGGATACAACGAGATGGAATGCCTTTCGAATACCATAGAATATGAATGGCTGTATCCATGTATGGAACTTGAGGTGCTTGCATAAATTGGCTCAATAAATTCACGGCAAAAGTGATGTCTATTCGAAAAATCATCAAATAGATGAGACGACCCACCAGCTGGTGATAAGGAGTAGAGTCGAGTATAGCATCACCATGAATGTCTGTCAATTGGCGGCGTGACATCTAGATTGCCCAACATCAATACGATATCAAATATATATTTTCTTTGGCTAAAAAAGATGCTTTTGTTGGAGCAAGCAATTTCCAAAACAAAAAAATATCTAACTTTATCTAAATCCTTTAAAATAAATTTATGAGCCAAAAAAGATTTGAGAGAAGTAATGGTAGTGAGGTCATTGCCTGTAATCAACAAGTCATCGACATAAACAAGTACAACAATAAAGGAAGACTCATGGGTGTAGGAAAATAAGGAGTGATCCAATTGTGATTGATGAAACCCTGCAGTGACTAAAGTAGATGAGAGTTTGGCATACCATTGATGCGAGGCTTATTTAAGACCATATAACTATTTATGCAATTTGCATTTATGGTGCTCCCCGTGTTTGGCATATCCAAGTGGTAACGTGATATATACATCCTTGCAAAGATCACCACGTAAGAATATGTTATTGACATCTAACTGATGGAGATGCCAATTACTTGTAGGTAATAAGTCAGATGCCTTAAGCAAAATAAAAATCTTTTTGAACATGATTCACACCCAATTCAACACCAAGGTATGTTTTTTTTGCACTGATAATAGTTGTAAATTCACAGGTGGACCTACTCAAGAGTTTTTTTTTTCATACAAATAATATTTTACACAAATTCACATTAGTTGAAACCCCACAAGAAAATGGGATCGCTGAATGTAAATATCATCATATACTTAACGTTGCACACCCTAAACCCTAAACCACTAAATTACGATTGCTTTTATGTCTTTGGTTTGTCTTTGTTACGCACAAACCACTAAAGAAGGCAGGGACAAATTTGCACCTTGCGCTTCACACTGTGTCACGGCTACCCATCACATATTGTAGGATATCGGTTATCCAATTTTGATACAGAACAAATAATCTTTTCACGAGATGTCACATTTTTTAAAAATATTTTCCCCTTCTAGTCTTCTATCATAAATTCTACAAACTCGTTGGCCGATGAGCAAGATCCAAACTTTCCACTTTACCTAGCCAACGAACATGCCCACATTCACTCCCTAATCCCTATTCCCGACACCAACCCAACAAATCGTTCCACCTCACCAGGACTACCCAGTTTACATGAGCTTATATATTGATTCCTAATAAATAATATTGGTAAGTATATCATACACAATAATACCAAATATTACAAGAATAAGTCAAAGGATATGTTATCACAATGATTTGGTAATTTGGTATCAATATGATTCGGTAATGGAATGTAAATGGTATTTTCATAATTTAAAGTATAAAATTAACCTATTTTGGTAAATAATTTTAAAAGTGACTCATTTTGATAAATAGTTTTATATACAAACCCATTTTGATAAATTTATGTGAAGTTCTCAATAACTAATTCACCAATATGTGAGTTGCCTACAACTCTAAAAAGCAAGACTATTTGAGAAATGAAATTGCGTTCGCCACTTATTAGATCGTAAATGAATTTCAATTCCTTCACCGACTTGCTATCTATCTTTTGAAATTAATAAATTTGTATAACTTATAATTCGTAAGTTTTAAAATATTTAATTCTTTTTATCCTTAAAAGGTCAAAATTCAAAACAAAATGTAGTAAATTCATAAATTTGGTTGCAACTTTTTGATATGCCTTTTAACATGCACATGTCAAATAAAAAACAATTATTCGATACTCAAAATTGTACTTTATTTTCCCCCTTTAATTCACCATTTCTGTATCACAGTCAGTCTTAAGTTCCACTCTCTCGCTGTACACAGAGAGAGAAATAGAGAGAGATAGAAATAGAGAGAGAGAGAGAGCAGCTCCTCTACCTTAGCTAGGTTTTATGATCCTCAGCAATTCATACATTATTGTATCCGTTTAATCCTCTGCTGGTATTTCTCTCTCTCTCTCTCTGTCCATGTGTGTGTATATATATATATATAATCTTATATATCGTCTGTGCTAGCCTCAGTGTGTGAAATATCTTTTATTCAATTGTCGCATTTTTCTATTACAGATTGGAAACGTTTGAAAAAATTTATTAGGGTTTACTTATTTCATTACCCAGTTTCGTGTAAAAAAAAAGGTCTGATTGTCGAATTTTTTTGGGTGTCCTTTTTTTTTTCTTGTGAGGAGACAAAAAGGTAATGTTTTTCCATTTTCAATTTGTATTAGTGGAGAAAGCTGTTTTGGGTTTCTGCAAAATTATAGTTATTTATTTAAGAAATTGCATAAAAAGAAACCCTTAATTTTTTTGCCCTATATTTCGATTTTGACCTTTGGCATGGTTTAAATAAAGGAGATTAAAATGATAATATTTTATTTTGGATGTATTGAAGATGTTTTGAGTATGTTTAGTATATCTGTTTGTTAGCTACTAATTTTGTTCCATGTTTTAGCTAGAAACCTTATATGTTTCGCTGTATGTTTCAATTTCGACCTAGAATTGGTCAAGAGAAAGGAAAACTAATTGATGTGCTTTAATTTTTTGATGCATTGAAAGTATTCTGGGCGTAATGTATTTATTTTCTCTATCTACTTTTAGATAGTACTAATTTTGTTTTAGTTACTAAATTTCTTTTAGTTTTTAGCTAGAAACCTTAAATGTTTTGCCCTATGTCTTTAATTCACGTAGGATTGGTCAAGAGAAAGTAAAATAAATTGATGTGCTTTTTTTTTTATTATTGAAGATCTTTTGAGTGCATGCAAATAGCACCAGAACAACCTAGTGTTCTTTTATTTATTTTTTTTAAAGAGAGGGGTTAGGAAGAAATCTTAAATTGTTTTTGTTTTACATCTCAATTTTGAACTAGATTTCAAGAGAAAGGAAAACGAATTGATAGCCTTTTATTTTGAGGTGGCATTTTTGCAGGATGGAAACGTTTGAAAAAAGGGTCTGAATTTTATTACTCAATTTTTGTTTAAAAAAGTCTGAATTTTCATATATTTTGGGTGTCTGGAATTTAAGTGGAGATAAAAATACTAGTTTTCCAACTTCAATGTGTCTTAGAGGAGAAATATGTTTTGAGTTTCTGCAAAATTGTGTGTACTATTTTTTTCAGAAATGGTATAGGAGGAAATCCTGAATATTTTTGCCCTATGTTTTTATTTCGACTTTGGCATTGTCTGGAGAAAAGGAAAATAAAACGAGCTTCTCTTTTTTTAATGTATTGAAGATGTTTTAGTGTATTTTACTAGTCTCTGTTGTTTAGCTGCTATTTTTTATTTTTTTTAATTTTTAACCTAGAAGCCCTAAATGGTTTGCCCTATGGTTTGATTTTGACCTAGGATTGGTCAAGAGCAAGGAAATTGAATTGATTTGCTTTTGTTTTTGATGTATTGAAGTCTGAAGACATTTTGAGTGTATTTACTTATGTTTTTCACCTGCTAATTTTACTTTTAGCTAGAGACCTAAATATTTTGTCTTGTGTTTTGACATCAACCTAGGATTGGTAAAGAGAAAGGAAAATAAATTGATGTGTTTTTATTTTTGATTATTGAAGATCTTTTGAGTGCATTGCAAGCAAATGGCACTGCAATGATCTAGTGTTCTTTCTTTTTCTTAAGAAACGGGATAGGAAGAAACCTTAAATGTTTTTGCTATATGTCTCAATTCCTATCTTGCTATTGTCAACAGAAAGAAATGATCTTCTTTCATTTTTGATGTATTATAGATGTTTTGAGTGTATATGTTTAGCTTCTCTTGTTTTTAGGTACTAATTTTGTTTTAATTATTAACTAGAAACCGTAAATGTTTGCCTCATGTTTTGGGTGTCTACATGGGATAGTCAAGACGAAGAAAATGAATTGATGTGCTTTTATTTTCATTATTGAAGGGCTTTTGAGTGTGTGGCACACAAATGGCACCGCGACAATCTATTTTTCTTCAAGAAATGGGATGGGAAGAAATCTTAAATATTTTTTTGGCCCTATATTCAATTTTGACCTTGGTATTGTCAAGAGAAAGGAAATTAAAATGATATATATATATATATTTTTTTTTTATGTATGAAAGATGTTCCGTGTCTATTTTGTCTATGGAAGATGTTTTGAGTGTATTTTTGTCTTTCTGTTTGTTAGCTACTAATTTTGTTTTATTTTAAGCCAGAAAAACCCCAGATGGTTTAACTTATGTTGTGATTTTGACCTATGATTGATCAAAAGAAAAGAAAATGATTGATGTGTTTTTTTAAGAAACAGGATAGAGATAAACCCTAAATATTTTTGCCCTGTGTTTTGATTCTGATCTAGGTTTGTCAAAAGAAAGGAAAATGAATTGATCTCCTTTTGTTTTTTATGTTTTAAGCATGGTGCTTTTTTAATAAAGAAGCAATTTTTTCGTTCACATTATTATTTTCCTTCGTTCACCGCTTTTGCTTTTTTCTGCAGCCATCAAATCGAAATGGGAATTTCTGATGGAAAGGAAAATATGGATATCGATGACATGTTGAAGGACCCTGGAACAAGTAGTAAGGGCGAAAAACTGTTTAATGGCGGCATGGATATGGATCTTGACGATGAAGATGATACAGACAATTCATGCATAAAACATTTGGGAGAAGCCGCCTTGAACAACTTCTGTAAGAAGGCGTCTGCTTCATTCTTTGAGAAGTATGGGTTGATCAGTCACCAGATCAATTCCTACAATGAATTCACCAAGACTGGAATCCAGAATGTATTGGACTCCATTGGTGAAATCATAGTAGAACCTGGTTTTGATCCTTCCAAGAAGGGGGAGAACGATTGGAAGTACGCGTCAGTGAAATTCGGAAAGGTCAATCTTGAGAGGCCAAGGTTTTGGACTGGAGATAAGTTTACAGCTGACAACCGTGTTGAGTTTCTAGATTTGTTACCAAAGCATGCTCGCCTTCAGAATATGACTTACTCTTCTCGGATAAAAGTCCATGTTGATGTTCAGGTATATAGCTTTTACCATAACATGGTTGTATTTTGATTCTTTTCTTTTATTTGGAAGTTTGTTCTGTTAATTTGTTACTATTATTCATTTAGAAGTTTGTGTTATGTTTTTTTGTATGCTCTATTCTAATGACTTTGTTCACTGTCTTTTGGAAGTTGTTTACTATTAGACAAGTTGCTAAAAATTTGATATATTATGTCAATAGGATGGTTGTTAGCTAGCAGTTTCTGCATTTGTTTTTGTGATTTAATATTTATCTGTGTTTATATTTGTTTTTGTGAACTTTCAGATATACACTCAGGCACTTTCTACAAGTGACAAGTTCAAAACTGGGAAAGAAAAATATCTGAAAAGGGATATTATATCTGAGGATAGCAGGGATATCATCCTTGGGCGCATTCCAGTTATGGTCAAGTCTGACCTGTGCTGGATGAGTGAGAAAGAGGAGGGTGACTGTGACTATGACCACGGAGGCTACTTCTTGATCAAAGGTGCTGAGAAGGTGAGAAAATTTTTACTCACCCTTGGGGTAAATTAGCTGTAAAAGATGACATTTTAATATCGCTAGAGTTCTTTTGTCTGCCATGCGTATGCTTTAATGCTTATCATTTGGCTAATATTTACTGCAGACCTTCATTGCCCAAGAACAAATTTGTCTGAGGAGACTTTGGGTCTCCAATATTCCAACTTGGGCGGTGGCATATCGTGAAGTCATAAAAAGGAGGAGAGTGTATATAAAGCTAGTGGAAGCACCCATTCTTGAACAAGTTAGTGGTGGAGAAAAGGTTCTAACAGTGTACTTCTCTGTTACAGAGATTCCAATCTGGATTCTCTTTTTCGCCCTTGGTGTAACATCTGATAGGGAAGTGGTGGATTTGATTGATTGTGACATTGATGATTCAAGAATCGCTAACATACTGGTTGCATCAGTTCGTGACGCAGACAAGAAGTGCAATGGTTTCCATAGAGGGGACAAAGCTCTTCGTGAGGTGGAGACCCTTTTTAGACAATGCAAATTCCCTCCTGGAGAATCTATTGAAGAGTGCTTCAATTGCTACCTGTTTCCCAATATCGGTGGCTTGAAGAGAAAAGCACGGTTTTTGGGCTACATGGTCAAGTGTCTCTTGGAAGCCTACACTGGAAAAAGAAAAGTTGACAACAGGGATGATCTCAGAAACAAGAGGTTGGAGCTGGCTGGTGAATTGTTGGAGAGGGAGCTTAGGGTTCATATTAAACACGCTGAGAGGCGTATGGTGAAGGCTTTGCAAAAAGATCTCTATGGAGAACGGCTACGACCTATTGAGCATTATCTGGATGCTTCTATCATCACAAATGGTCTCTCTAGAGCTTTCTCAACCGGAGCATGGTCACATCCTTACAAGAAAATGGAAAGGACAGCTGGTGTTGTGGCAATGCTTAGGCGAACTAATCCACTGCAGACAATGGCAGATATGAGGAAAACTCGTCAGCAGGTTTCGTACACTGGGAAGGTTGGAGATGCCAGATATCCGTGAGTAATCCTGACTAGTTTTAGTTTCATTGTTTAGTTTCTTGCTTCAGTAACTTCATTACTTAGTTGAAATCTTGTCTGTTTCATTGGAATTGCATGCCAAACCTCGATTTTCGGACATACTTATGGCTACGTTTATGCAGGCACATCCGACAAGCACAAATATCCATTTATCCTTTCTATTCCTTCATACTCTCTCCAATATTGAAGCTTTGATTGCCACAATAGATTACTGATGTTCGATCTTCTCCAATTTCTTAAAATTTATACAAGCACATTTTGATCAATCCTGTGCTAGCTACCTTTTTCACACCAGATGCCCGCATATCAGTCAAGTACAAACGCCTGTTTACCTTATGCTTTTATACTAAGCAGCATGTGCGTGATGTTTGTATGTTATTTTATCTTTCTTAAACTCATACAAGCATATTTTTATCAGTCCCATGCTAGGTTCTTTTTCGCACCAGATTTTATTGTGGAGAATTTGCGATGCTTATGTGTGTAATCTTGTGGAGAAATATTTATGTCACTACTAAAGTTTTGAGATGTTTGCCAACATTTATAACCAAATACTTACAGAACATGTTGGATGCAGACACCCCTCGCACTGGGGAAAAATTTGCTTCCTGTCGACCCCAGATGGTGAAAATTGTGGGCTTGTGAAAAATTTGGCCATAACAGGACTTGTTAGTTCCAATGTTCAGCTATCTTCTCTCGATAAATTGTTAGAATGTGGAATGGAAAAACTACTTGATGACACTTCAACTTCGCTCACTGGAAAACACAAGGTCCTGTTAAATGGAGACTGGGTTGGAGTATGTGAAGATTCCTTCTCATTTGCTGCAAATTTGAGGAGGAAACGCCGAAGGAATGAAGTGCCACACCAGGTTCATCAATTTAACCTTATCCTTTTCATGATTTTATGATATTCAATTGCATGGTGTATTGTGGTTTTGCTGGCTCTGTGTTGTATGTACTGGGACAATAAAATAGGACTGCTTCATTCATCCTCATGCTTAGAGGATGATGCTTCATGAAGTGAATGATGTTAGCCTTAAGTGATTTTTTTCTCTTTTTTATAAGCTCAGCACTTATTATTGTTTAAGTCTTGATTGATAGTACAAATTGAAATCTCTGATTGTGACTTACGCACAAGTAAATTTGGCATTTTATCCCATTAAAGCAACATTTGGTTTTCTTAGATTGGTGTTCATCCAAAAAAGGGGAAATTGAGGGCCATCACACTATTCGAAGTGGTCCAATTTGGATAAAATTTATCAGGAATAGCTTGCAAATGTAACTTTCAAAGAAAAGTGATTTTAATAATAAGAAGATTAAGAAATTAAACATTCAATTAGCTGATGGAAATAGGCAAGTACTGGCAGTCTGAAAGAGGTAATTAAAAGATTGATGACAGTAGTTATCAGGAATGTTTACATTGTTGCTCTGATATCAGTTTCAGGATGCTAGCTATAAAACGCACCAACTTAACCTACTAACTTACCATCATGAGGCTGCCCTAAAATGGCACCTTTTTAAGAGGAACGTTTGCTAATATAAATCCATAAAAAAAAGGATGGAAACATAATGTGGTGAGCTTTGTTCGTTATAATCGTCAAAAGTAGTCATTTCCACGGACCTGTCTGGAAATACTTGTATATTCATGCGTAAACTCGGTAGAATTTTGAAGTGTTAGAATTCCAAAACATTCATTTTATTTCAAACAGTGTGGAGGATATTGTGTTTTGGCAAATCACGTCTATATGCTTCCTCTAAGATTTAGACAAAATAGAGAACTTCTGCAGTATACTGGAAAAAGACCAATCCTGAACCATTGTTTTTCTAGTTCAGTTCTAACTCCGTGTTCCAATTACTCTTAACATTTCCAATTAGGAATTGTGAATTGTTGGTTTTAGAAAAGGAAGTTTCTAAAACAGATAATGACTTTATTCAAACTCGATAATGTATGGAGTCTATAGTGCCTTCCCTTGGAGGTGCAAAGATTGATTTCTAGGTAGATCTGTCACTCCGTTTAAGCTAAATATTTCTTGTTCATTGGATGAATGAATTCCTTATAGTATGATTTTTGGTTATAATGCTAGCAGAACTTAGGGAATGTTGTGGTTGATTGTGCTTTTGAATCACATGAAAAAATTTCCCAAATTTTATATAGCGTTTAATTTTATTTGAAAATTTGTACAACATTTAACTTAGGGAATGTAGTGTTGGTCATGCTTTATTTGATCTGTTCGGCCATTATTAATGAAGGTCGGCTTTCTGTTCATTTCTCTTTGACTTTCCTTTTCTCATGTAGGTTGAGATCAAAAGAGATGAGAAGCACCAAGAAGTACGCATATTTTCTGATGCTGGAAGGATTTTACGTCCACTTCTTGTTGTCCAGAACTTAAGGAAGATTAAAGCTGTGAAAGGTGGGGATTTTAGCTTTCAGTCTCTTCTAGATAATGGTATAATTGAACTTATTGGGACTGAGGAAGAAGAAGACTGTGAAACGGCATGGGGAATTAAGTACCTCTTGATGGAAAATGTGGGTGATGAATCTGTGAAGTACACTCATTGTGAACTAGACATGTCTTTTCTGTTAGGATTAAGCTGTGCACTTATCCCTTTTGCTAACCATGACCATGCAAGGCGTGTCCTCTACCAATCGGAGAAGCACTCACAGCAGGCTATTGGGTTTTCAACCACAAACCCTAATATCAGAGCAGATACCAACGTTCATCAGCTATTTTATCCTCAGAAGCCTCTTTTCCGAACAATGCTTTTTGATAGTCTTGGAAAATCTATTGGTAGTGGATTACAGTCAAGGCATGAGTTCTTCAATGGTCAATGTGCTATTGTGGCAGTTAATGTCCACCTTGGTTACAATCAAGAGGACTCCTTGGTAATGAATCGGGCTTCTTTAGAACGTGGTATGTTCCGATCAGAACACATCAGAAGTTATAAAGCTGATGTGGATAATAAGGAAGCATTAGGAAAAAAGGCCAAGTTTGAGGACGGTGTTAACTTTGGAAAGATACAAAGCAAAATCGGACGAGTTGACTGCCTTGACGATGATGGTTTTCCTTACATTGGTGCAAACCTGCAGAATGGTGATATTGTGATTGGTAGGTGTACAGAATCAGGGGTTGACCACAGTATAAAGCTAAAACACACTGAAAGGGGCTTGGTTCATAAAGTTGTATTATCAGCAAATGATGATGGGAAAAATTTTGCAGTTGTATCTTTGAGACAGGTAATATACCCTTTACTTGATGTTGCATCTTTGACACAGGAAAACATCCTTCGCTTAATTACGCAACTGGAAAGTAGTTTGGATTGGAGCTTTTGCTTACAATCTGAAGGGCGTAACCCTATACTGATGACTTCTTATTTAAAAAAAGAATATCCATTGACCAATTTAACAAAGCCTGTCACCTGTTACGATTTCTTTTCCTTCTAAGTGATCTTGTTTAAATTATGCAGTAGAGTATATTTTTTCCCCAACCAAGCTTTCTTCTCCCCATTTTTATTTGCATTATATAGCCCCTATTTGGACTGTCCTACCCGTTCTGTAAATCTGTGGGGAGATTGAAGTGTCCAAAAGTCTGTGAAAGACCAAAGATTGAACAGAGCCTTTTCCTTTTTATCGGAGGATAAGAAAAACAGAAACCAGGCCGTTTGTTGAGGCATAGTATTTTTAATACTGACAAAAGATCACCATTTTTATTCTTTCTCAATGCTCATCTTTCAGAGAACACAGCCACATTAACATAATATACCTTTTTTACTGGGATGGGATCCTTTATTTTATGCTGCTGAGGTTGCAACTACCTAACTCACGATCCTCTCCAGAAGCAACCTACAAAAAAGACTCCATTGAATTGTGGAGCTTGCTGATGAGAGATGAAGAGATGACCAACAGTCTGCCCATATTTTAAGTGTTTTAAGCTTTATCTTTATGATTCATTTTATTTTCCAAAAACCTTTGTGAATTTTAAAAAAGAGAATATAAGAGATTGTTGATGAACTGCTAATGTGGAATGGAAGTCTACCATTATCCTGAGTGACTGTAAAAGTGTAGTGGACTATCTAGTACTGCTTTCAGGTTACTTTGTACTAAAATAAGATATAGTAATTGTCTTTGGCACGGATGCAGGTTTTATAATTTGGTGGTTTATAATAATAGTGAAGGATAGATGAGCCAAAGTACAGAAAATGCATAGATAGTAACACTAACACCTGTTAGGATGTGGGATACAAATATGAAATTATTAGTCATTGTTTATATCTCTATGAGCTTATTACAGAATTATATCCTGATTGTGAGTTACTTCTTCACCATATTTTGCAGATGCGGATGCCTCGTCTTGGAGATAAGTTCTCTAGCATGCATGGGCAAAAGGGTGTTCTGGGTTTTGTGGAATCACAAGAGAATTTTCCTTTTACAATTCAAGGGATTGTCCCAGATATCGTCATAAACCCCCATGCATTTCCATCTCGACAGACTCCTGGCCAATTGCTTGAAGCTGCCCTAGGAAAGGGAATCGCTTGTGGTGGGTCCGAAAAATATGCGACCCCTTTCTCCACTCTCTCAGTTGATGCCATAACAGATCAACTTCATAGGTAACGAACTAACCATTCAGAAATCAAGAGCATTGAATTGTTCTTCTGGTGTGTTCTTAACTTCTTATGTTCTATTATCTTCTTATTTTCTATTGTTTACGTAGTCCAGTGATATGGATTCGTCTACATTCTATTTTACATCTCTTAGTCTAAAATAAAGGAAGAATCCACATGAAACCTTTGAAACTTGGAAAAATATATAACAAATTCTGTTTAACACTTATTTCTAATAATGTATAGATGAATTAGGTTTTAACACGCGCCAGTCAAATTTTTGTTTTGTGCTCATACGATGTTAACGACTATTGGTTTTAAAATCAATGATCAACAAGAAAATAATTTGAAAGTTGGTGAAAAAATAATAATTTTAGCAGTTCTCTATCGGTTGCGTACAACAAGAGACATAAGTGCAGTACTCGAACCCAATCCTTGTACACAATCCATGTAACAGGGTACTTTAGCAAAGGTCCTTTACATGCTGTTAAATTTGTGCCCTGTAGGTTGACCTCCAGTCATTCTCAGCAGATCTTCATATCCTAAAATTTGTATTTTATTTTTTTTTCCCGATGTAATCTATCATTTTTCTGCTTGATTAGATTCACTCATGTCTTAATATTATGGTAATTAGGTAAACGCAGCTATCATATATCACACTGTCTCTCACGCCGTGTTTAACAACTATAAAACTGACTAGTCATGTGTCATTTTAAATAGGGAAAGATTTCGTGGACTATGTTATCTGTTTTTCGGAATTATGATTTAATACTTTTTTGCCATTTCTACTTATAATTTAGTAATCTGAATCCTGGAGCTCAAATAGAAAAGAGGATAGGACTGTTCTATCCATGAGAGGTATTGTATGATTGAGCTGGACTGTATTAATTGTCCTGTCTCATCCCCTGTTTGTTTCACTTCTACTCTCAGACCGTGCTATAGATTAGTAGTACCTCCAGATTGTTGCAGAATTCAGCCCTAAATAAGGAATTAATCTATCCCGCGAGTGGTGAGACTGTTAGTCCAGATTCTGGTCTTTGTTGTTCGAACAAGTATATCTAATTATTATTTATACCAATTTGTTTCTGAATTGTAGTATCCGGATTGCCAATCCGGGACTGATTGCCAATTTTTCATACTAATACAAAAACATGCACAGGGCTGGGTTTTCGAGATGGGGTAGCGAGAGGGTGTACAACGGCCTGACAGGTGAGATGATAAAGTCCCTCATATTTATGGGTCCCACTTTCTACCAGAGGTTGACCCACATGGCCGAAGACAAGGTCAAGTTCAGAAACACTGGACCTGTCCACCCGCTTACGCGCCAGCCCGTCGCTGATAGGAAGCGGTTCGGTGGAATCAAGTTCGGTGAGATGGAGAGGGACTGCCTCATCGCCCACGGGGCGGCAGCAAACCTCCACGAACGGCTCTTCACCCTCAGTGACTCATCTCAAATGCATATCTGCCAAAGTTGCAAGAACATCGCTAACGTAATCCAGAGGCCGGTGGCTGCTGGTCGTAAAGTTCGGGGTCCATACTGTCGATTTTGTGAATCGTCCGAGGATATTGTTCGGGTCAGTGTGCCTTATGGGGCTAAGCTGTTGGCTCAGGAGCTGTTCAGCATGGGGATTTCTCTGAAGTTCGAGACTGAGCTTTGCTGATCGGGTTCTAGTTCCGGATATTGCTTAGTTGTTTTAGTTTAAGGTCCACTCTTTTCAGATTTCCTCTTTGGGTTTGTATGAATATTTCTATCTACATGTGACTGTATGCCAGCTTATGTCCTAGATCCCTCTTTTGCTATTACAGTTTTTATGTCTATGATTCTGGTGCCTTTGTGTTGAGTTTTGCAAACAGTTAAAGCTAGTAAGTCTCCATTGTCTCCGTCGGGATTTTATAAATTCCTGGCTGTGTCCAGGGCAGGATTTCGATAGAATTATTCCATGGAAGAAGTTCCGGAAGTTCAATCTGCTTTCTTTTAAATTTTATTTTCCAGGTGAACGCGAAATTCAGGATTTCCCATTGTGTTCCGAGTGAGATGAAAGGTCTTGAAACTATTGAACGGTTGTTTGTCGACTGTGATGTTCCAAATTAGTGGTTTGCGTCTCTGTTTGGTTTGGACTTTAATCGGGATTAGCCAATGAGTACTGAGAGTTGGTTTTTCAGTCCTCCGTTGGAGCGCATCCTCGATGTTAGCTACTCCTTTTAATCTGTATAGCAATCATGTGGGTTATTTTGTTCCACCGTTAACAAGATTTTACTGGACAATAGTTTATAGGGCGGATGATAATATCATGCTCTCAATAAATAGTTTTCGGCATTTCTCGTTGGCCTTCAAACTTGAGACGAAGCTGTGCCGATCAGTTTGTCTATTGTTCCGAATGTTATGTATTGTTTAAATGTAAGTTTTACCTTCTCGGTCTTGTGCCAGGACTGCGGGTATACGGGCCAGCAGCTCATGCAGATTTGCAGGTCCAAGAAGGAAATGTGGGACCTACACTTGACACGTAATTAGTGGGTACATGGGGCAAATTGCTTTCCCCCCTCGTACCCCCAAGCGGTTCTCCCACCATATTTACTATTTTATCCTTATTTTTTATAAATAATTACTATTTTTTATTTAATTGATTTATTATATTTTTATT
>MKEJ01039215.1:0-14122 GCA_001753735.1 Embelia ribes
TTTTTTTTTTTTTCTTTTTCTTTTTCTTTTTCTTTTTATATATAAGCATTTGGACAACTATCTATGTATATATTACTTTTTTATTACATTATTTGAGGTGTATGTGTTATTTCAGACATGGTTGGTAGGGGATGGAGTGACAGAAGAAGAGCAATTAAAAGCAGGAAAGGGCACAATATTCATACCATTTTCACATTTTCCTCCAAAGAAAATGAGAAAAAATGACTGTTTCTACTATAACACTCCAGCTTTGGTCTCTTCCAAGCATCTTGAGAATGTTGACTCTTGTGAGGTAACTAAATTATGATCATTTATGTTAGTATTTTCTCATAATAAGACCAGAGTTAGTATTTTCGAAATTAGAAAAAAATAGTATAAAAGGGACCAAGTCTTCACTTTTTAAAAAAACTGGGGACAAATCCATTAATGTTTTAAAATTTTGTGGGACTATTAGTATTTTAACGGAAACTATGAGAAGCAAATAGAATATTGGTCAAAACTATGGGGACCATTAGTGTAATTCACCCTTTATTTGTTATGAATTTAGCAAAAATTGTTAGAAAATGGATTGATGCCGTACATGCCCATAATATCTTTTATTTACCTTCAAAACAGAGGGAAAAAAAATTTCTTTAGAACCCTAATTTTATTTTTTTGTAAATGACAGAATTGGTTGCCAAGAAGGGTGTTGAGCGCATGGCGCGTTGCTGGGATTATTCACGGATTAGAAAAATGGGGTGTGAACGAGTGCGGAAGTTTCATGTTCGACATCGACAAAATATGGGAAGCTACTCTTCGACATGGCTTTGCTCCTTACAAAAATCTCGCAAGATCCTCGGCTTAAACCACGAGATTAAGCTTAATCTCCAGTTGTGTGATGTTATAAATGTGTGGTTATTAGCCTTGTTAAATCAATATCTAGCAATAAGCATTTCAGTGTTACATATGTTCAAAACTCTTATGAGTTATTAATTTATCATGTTTTGAAACTGTTGAAATTAATAGAAGGGATTGCTTCTAAGAATTTACATAAAATACTAAAGTTCCAAATTTCTAGAAATTTGAAGATATGTGAGTTATGTTGGTGATTAGTACTTACAGATATCATTCTACGTCTAATCAAATTAATTTGAGTTAAAAATGTAACTTATCGTAAATCAGATGCGAAAAAACTTGGGTCGGGCTTGGCTTAAGCCGAGTTTGGGAATGCTGATGTTTTTTAAAATTCGTTTCTTAAAAATGTTTTTTAAATTTGATTCTGAAAGTAGGTATAATCCTAAAATTTGATAAATAAAATTTAAAAGTTGTTTTGATAAGTAGTGTAGTATTTGATAAATGTGTGCTTTTTATTGTAAAAAAAAAAAAGGTATACAGGGTCAATGTAAGAAATATAATTGAATTTATTATGGTAATGAGTTTAATTTTTATCTACCGTCAGCATATAAATTTTATACATTATTGGCCTTGATGAAAGACAAGCACCCACTTCCATATACGAGGATCACTGCAAATGCACACGTGTCCTTCGTATAAGTTCATTGGTTGATGAAAATTTATATAACGTTGATAAATTAAAATTATATTCTATGATAATTAATCAATAAAAAAACAAAAGCAGCTTCACAAAAGACTCCTAAGATGTTTCTAAAAATTTCCTTGAAAAATAGAAATAAATTATTAAAAGTAAATATTTTAGAATTTAACAATTCAAACTATAAGTTCCAATAAATAAAAACAAAAATAGGTATCATAAATATTTGGGTTTGATTAGTTCTACTAAGTGTTAGTCTGGGATTACTTTTAGATACCTATTTTTGTTTTTATACAATAAAGATACTACTTTATTACACACCAAACCACTTATGAAAGCAGCTAAACACTAGTATTACTCACACCCGCTTTTATAATCAATTTTTAAAAATAGTTTTAAGAAATAGATTTTGAAAAATACCAGCAATAACAAACTAGGCCTAAGTTCCTAACGATTACAATTACAGCCACCGCTACTGTTATTTGAAACCATGGATAAGGAGTACTAAATTATACATCCGAGTTGCAAAGAAACTTGTATACATGCAAGCAATAGTGTCTCTTCCTACTCAATGTAGGATAACTCGTAGCACCCAAATTTCACAATCTCAAAACCCTACTTTGGCGTAAATTTTGATTTACATCATTCATGATTTTGATAATGTGAATATATTATCACGGAGCCATCATGATAAGCTTTCATTTCAACAGGGAACTTGTAAAATTATTTGGTGGAACGCACTTATTTGTTGGCCCAAAATTTTGGTTATTACCCATAATTTTGACCACAAAAAAATTTCCTTATACAGTCATTTACAAACTCTTATGTATAACCAAGTTGGATACAAGATATATGTGTGTATAAGAGGTGAGCTACATATATATGCATATATGTGTCAGGTATCATATCCTAAGTGTTCGGAGCTCAAGAAGTGCAACGCAGGACCAGACAAGTGCGGCATAAAGTTGGCGCCCCATCCTCATTACTGAGGATGAAGGGAAAAGATGTCGGTAAACAGTGATTAAATACACTCATTAATATGCTTATTGAACGTCTAAAATTAATAACAGGTCCAGAGATTCATAACATCCGTATTAAAATGGGCAAATCAACGGACACATTGATTACACGGCTAAAGACATTATATAATAAATTGGCTAAAGTCCATCACGATACCATCAAAGTAAGCCACATTCAATTTCGTACTTTACATTCCCCTTTCGCATACTGACTTGCGCGCCAGAGATTATTTGGCAAGAAAATACTCCGACCAAAAACTTTGAACAGATACTAAGAGCCATCATCGAGTGAGAGCACCCAATGCTACAATCACCACAATAGGCTTCTATACGTTGGAATATAATATTTCCATCTTCATCCTCAATTAGACTTTTGATTCTTGAAATAATAGACTCATCGTCAATTTTAAAAGATGGAAACTTCCGAATTAAGGGAATTAAGGGAAGCTCTGTAATTTGCTCCCTTAATGTGCTTTAATTAATTTTTAATGATCATTAGATTGGCGATTACCACTTGATTTGTAAGGGGCCCCGCATTGGACCATATTAAGGCAGGCATTTTAAAGGTCCCCTCCTTTCACATTAATAAGCTATAAGCTACAGTACAAAATTAGTCATCAAAAAAGGAGTTGGAAAACTGATGAAACAGGCCAATCATTTTGACTTGTGTTATCTCATTAAGACAAATAATAATAGTAACATTGATGTTGGGAGAGAAGTAGCTAGAGACATAGGGTATGTAACTATATATAAATTATCTGTAACTTTTGGATCAAAATATTAATAAACAAATGGCTCAGCATGTATATGTTACAACTCTTAGATTAAAAATATGCAGATCCTATGGTTAGAATAGAATTTACATATGACTACAGTCACTAGATCCGTAGGCACGCGTGGTCCATTGATGTTGAATTTGTTTTACTTTCCCAAGGCCCCAACCTCCGCCTAAGCCCTTTTTAATTTTTTAGACATTACCCCCTCCAAGTCTCTCTTAATAAAAGGCATTAGAAAGTATTATCACACACCCTTCAAATGGGGAGAGCACCTTGTTGTGACAAAGCAAATGTGAAGAAAGGGCCATGGTCACCTGAAGAAGATACAAAGCTCAAAGACTACATTGAGAAATATGGCACTGGGGGTAACTGGATTGCTCTCCCTCAAAAAGTTGGTAAGCAAAGATAGACTAGTTTTGATCACATATATATTTGAGTTGAGTATTGATATACGTGCGGAGCATCATGTACAGAAGTTATACAAACACGAAAATACGTATGTGGTTACATCTTTTTGTTGCTATTTTTCTTAAATGTAAGATAAACTTTCAAGATCTAACAAAATATTTGTTTGAAAAGTTTCGGTTCATGATTTTTGATACGTGAATTATTTTCTATTTGTGTTACATATGAATGTGGCTGATCCATATATATCTATATCTCTTTTAGGTTTGAAGAGATGTGGGAAGAGCTGCAGGTTAAGATGGCTAAACTATCTAAGGCCTAACATCAAGCATGGTGAATTTTCTGATGATGAAGATAGGATCATATGCACCTTATATGCTACCATTGGAAGCAGGCAAGTAATAAATGGAAAAAAGGTTTTTCTTTTTCTGGATTTTTAAATTTTAGTTTCTAAAATCAGAAATCATGAAATTGTGCAGAATATTAGATTTTTTTTTTACTTAGATTTCATGTTTTTGCTCTTTTGGGACACAAGAACTGTGTTTTTCTCAAGTTAGATCTATTTTATCCATTTTTATTATTTCTTAGGATTTGAGTTATATTATATCTGTTCACATATGATGAAAGTTGCATTTTTTTCCATGCTTTTTAAACCTAAAAAGTTTGACAAAAGGGCAAAATCCCGAGAAGCTTTGCATTTTGCTTCCTCAAAAGTCAAGTCAAAAGCTAATCATGTTTGGTCTTTACGTTTCTTATTTTTGCTCCTTCTGGACACACAAGCTCCCTAGTTAGATCAGTTTCGTTCTGATTTCAATCTCTCATAATTTATGAAATAGACATGTGATATGACTTAATATTATGTCTATTTGTAATGATAATTACTCATTAATATTACTTCCTTACAATTATCATCTTTTTTTTTTTTTTTGTAATTTTTTGTTATATAAATAAGATTTTATATGTGAATTTTTTTTCTTATTTTTTCCCTTTTTGACACACAAGACCTATACCTCACAAGTTAAATCTGTTTCTTAATGTTTTTAATGTCTCTTATGATATATGTAATATACATAATACAATTGATATTGCTTACTATCATGTCTATATTTATTGAATGTTTACTCACTAATATTATTTCCCTGTAATATTATCTACTCTTTACATAAATTTTTGGTAGAATAAAAAATTTACATGTGATTTACAGCAAAACATTTGACAAAGTAACTAAAAAACAAGGTTGAGCGAGATAGATAGAGATAAAGAGTAATTAAGAGTATTTAATATGTTTGTTACAAAATTTTCCTATATATGGACAATCCTACTGCATGCTTGCCAAGTTTAGATCTAGATCCTAATCTCACTTACAGTTGTAAACATTAAAATAGGCAGAAACAAAAACAAAAACTTAGAAACAGTTTTATTTTTGTTTTCTTCAAATGAAACTTGTTCCCATTTTTGATAGGTGGTCAATTATAGCTGCTCAATTACCAGGAAGGACAGACAATGATATAAAAAATTACTGGAATACCAAGCTCAAGAAAAAGCTCATGGGCATTATGCTCCCATCTCCAAACCAAAAATCAAAATTACAAAATCCTAATTACCCCCTCCAAGCTCACCCATCCCAAATTCCATCTTTACCCTCCATACCACCAGTCAATTACAAGGATTACCCTCCATTTTTCAACCCTACTACCAAGTCTCTCCTAGGGCTAGAACACCCTCAAATCCTTCCAAACCAAATGAATAACAATGTTTTCACCAATTACAATTTTAGCCCATGCTGGGAAACTAGTTTCTCCCTTGTCCCAAGCTCACAAGATCAGGGTTTGTTTGGTCCAACGCAAGGGTATAATGGTAATTTCCCACAAGTGAAGGAGAGGATCCTCATGTTTGGTGGGGATCAAATTCAAGCTAGTTGCTCCTCATCTGATGGGAGTGTTAGCCATGGGAGAGAGATAAAGCAAGAGGAGATGGGGATCTACATGCCAAATGTAGGGTTTGAGGAAAACCCTAAATTTGTGATTGATTATGGGAAAAATGGTGAAACCCTAGTGAACACAAATGGGGGGGTATTTTGGGAATAATGGTGGTGGTCTTGCTAACAATAATGGGTTGGATGAGTATGGTTCACTTGAGGAGGTTAAGCAGCTGATTAGTAGTGGTGCTAATGATGATCATTTGTACTTTAATGTTGCTTGTGATGAAAACAAGACACAAGATCAGAGGGCTATGTACTATTACTGATTGCAATTGACTTTTGTTGTACATTTAAGTGAAAAATCTGAATGATTTGGATTTGGATTTTGATTTAGATGGGGTATGGTGTTTATGTTGTGTGTGTGGTGAGATCAGATGGAAAATATTCAGAGTTAGATCATCTGTTTATTGGGTTTTGTGTCGAGCTTTTGAATTATGTGGATGAGAAACAATTTAATTATTTTCTATCTTTTTTTCTTTCTCTCTTTATGCGTGAATGAGGGATTTAGTTCTTGATTCATATTTAGATCCTGTTTATTTGTAATTTTTATGTTTTAAATAAACTTCAAAGTATTCAAGTGGAAAGAAAAATATTGTTTAACCGATTAATTGGGTCTAAATTCTCAAGGAAAAAAATTATTGTTTAACCAACTACTTGATGATGAACACATTTTATATAAAATGGCTTGTATAATACCAAAATGAACAAATTTGATATAACCTTAAATCCAAATTAACCGGTCCTAAACCACGGCTATACAAGCTCCAAGTGATAATACGACTTTGTACCAGATCACTGGATAGGATACTTCAATTTTTTAGCATATTTATTTTGTTGTCGCATATATATCTCTGAAACGGTAGTGTTTAATTCTAAAATTATCACTTTACTATTATTAAAGATAATTATATTTACATATGATTTTCAAATAGAACCCAAAGTGATCATATAAAAATATATACTCTCTGTTTTTAAATTATTACACATTTTGATCAGCTATGTTTTTTTAGTAAATTTTAAATTATAATATTTTTTTGTGACAAAATGTCAAAATAGCACTTATTTTATATTCAAAATTATAAATTTAATATTTTCGTTATGTTTAAATATTAAATTATTAAATTTTAAAAAATTATGTCCTTCCCAAATGTGTTGGAGGAAGTGAAATCTTATTTTCTCGCCATAGGGTATTTAATACTATAAAAAGTAATATTGGTGGAGACAATATAAATCATATAAATAGAATTTTATAATAAAAAATTTTAAAAATAATTTTATAAATTTATGTGCAAATTTCTATTTTTATAGATAAAAAATTTCCTTCCATTAGTATTAAATAATTATAATTTAACATTCCTCGCCCTACTTTTTCCTATTTTTCTCTCTTGGCAGCACACGGTAATAGTACATGCTTATCTTTTTGTGCATATCTTTTTGAGCAGTGATTAATGTTATAGGTTTGTACTTTCCTCAGGTTTCATCAGAAAAGAAATGTCATACTAGAAACTAGAGAAGAAGCTATCATCATTAGTGTTTCTCAAATTCATTGGATATATAAATACATACATATATATATATATTTATGCACTGTTTTCAACTCTTGGTTAGAATTTTTTTTATTTTGGAAGTTACTCCTGGTTTTATTTTTATTTGCCTTGTTGCACCAAAGAGAGAAGAAAAGTCTTCTATTGCTCTCCGATTAAAATACTGTGTTGTTAGCTTGTGAGAATATACTCACATATGGCAATAAAAGATTCTTTTTCTTTTATGAACTTGTCAGGCCAACAGTGTATTTGTATAATGGGATACAAAAGAATAAAAAATGAAATATATATATAAAAAGAAAAGAACAGTGATGAGAAAATTTTGGATGTTTGTGGCAGCCCTATGGCTTTGAGAAAGAACCAAAAGATAATAAAAATCTTAGTCTTCTTCAACTATCAAGTTTTTTAATTAGAGATATTATTTTTTTTGTGGAGAACAGGCGTCAACATTTTTAATTACAAGAACTATATATATTATACATGCAATTTATAATGCATTACAAACAGAACACTGTATACGTAAATCTCCACCAACAACATCTCGATTTTATTATATTATCTTGTTTATAAGTAAATGGGGAAAAACTACATTGTAGTTCATGACTACAACAGGGGAGATATGACTAGGATTTTGATAATGAAACCAATAGCTTGAAAAAAAAAAAGATTTCTTTATTTTGTTATTTTTTACTTGTTTCTTATAATATGTAGTTTTTACATTTGTGTTAAGAATCTTGTTTGTTTGCTTTTAATTTTTTCCAAAGTGAGTTTCTCATGTTGTTTTAGATCCTTAAAATTGACAAAAGAATATTGAAAAATATATTAGTCTATGTGCAAGATTCTCATAGCAAAAGTTTTTCGGGATCCAAAATTTTAAGATCCAAGATGCTAATTAAAAAAAAAAAAGAAGGGTTTCAGTTCCAAGAAAACAAATATGATGAAAATGTTTAATACTCATCCCAATAACGCATAAACAGGTTTTGGCTATTGGCAAAAGGAATGTAAGCTTTGAACAAGGGAAAATAGAGAGGGGGTAAATTGAAGGTTTTAAAATTTCTAAAAAACAAGAAGGCCTACCTAATTTCTTGTCCAACCCCCATATCGATTAAGTTATGCATTTTGAATTCTATTTGTATAACAAAGTGTATGCACAATTGTTTACACCATAATTTAAATTTTCGAATTTAAATTATAACAAATTTGATGCCAATAATTTAAATGTTTGAATTTGAAAAGGCGATTACAGAAATTAATTATTATATTTTCCTATAAATATAAGGAAATGCATTCGGAAAAAGTTCATTCACATTAACTCAACACAGATATGTCTAAAAGTAGGCGTAACTTAACTTAGTAGTAGACATAATGTAATCCCTTTGTAACGTGTTTTATCGAGCACTCGAGTTTGTCTCTTATTTATTACATTATTTTACACTTCAATTTTTATCTGTATTTTGAGTGATCAAGTATGCCTTTCATTCATTACATTTATATCCACCAAAAGGTTGTAATCAATGAGGATATTAAGTAATAAAAAAAAATTGTTCAATTTCTTATTTTTTTACAACTATAATTTATCATTTTGATCTTGACATTCATTATCAAAGAAATTATAAAACGAAAATATGGAACCACATTCACCTTGACTTGTTTTAATGGTCATTCCGACACCACGTTTGTACAAATTCCTGTCGAAGGAAATACATTGATACAATTTCGAATAGAAGAAAATAGAATTTTGTGGTTTACAACAGCCAGCACTAAATATATATTAAACTCATTTGTAATAGTAGATATTAATTTATTTTGACATTGTCATGCATAGTTTTTCTTGTTTTCCTCTTTAAGAATAAAAGAGTTGAAAGAGGAAATCAGCTAGGAAACCTTGAACATGATGATAAGAACTTAACGCTTTTAATTTATTTGATTACAACCGTAAATAATTCAGAACGAATTATTGTTGGAAGAAGGGTAAAAAGTTTTTCCATTACTGTTTATGTCATCTTATATAACTTTAATGTGTGGTTATATTCATGCATAATTTACAGAGAAATGATACATTTATCCAAAAAACTTAACCTTACTAATTACATAAATGTATTCCAAACATACAATGTGTACTCTAAAGAATAAGTAAATTGTGTGACATTAGAACGATATCAGATGGTAAGGTTATGTGTTAAAAAAAAATGAGCTAAAGCATTTTTCTAATTTATAGAGTATAGTGTATAAGACTTTTTGAAAAAAAATATAACTTCTGCTCCTTCCGTCTATAAATGCCCGGTGAAAGTCTATTTTATGATCAAATTTAATATATTCCCAATATTACCCCTAATTATTACTAAAAAAATTAAAATAAGTAATCTTGCATTAATTTTGCAATGATAGCGCCTAAAGATATGGTGTTATAATTTCCCATCTAGATTCAAATTATTTGTATCCAAATAATTTTTAAACTTGCCTAAAATTGTATGCCCGAATAATTATTTGTGGACGAAGTGAGTAATATTCAATCCACTTAAAAGTTAAAATAGGGGTTTGATATGACGATCCCCCCAGACTAGGGGCCACTGATGTTCCCCCGATACTATTTGTAAGTTTAGGTGGTCCAGAGTGGGTATTCCCTATAATACCTCGTGTATTTTAGAGTTTGAGCGATAGGGATTAAAGTTTCGGGGATTAAAATTTATATATGTGCTCAAACCTTGGGTCTGTTTAATCCCCTAAAAGAAGGGGTTTGATACAACGATCCCACTAAACTAAGGATCACTCTTCTTCCCAGTACTATTTTCCAGACCTTACTTTAGAGTTTCAGCTATAGGGATTAATGTTTAGGGGGATTATAATATATATACGAGCTCAAACCTTGGGACTGTTCCATAAAAATTAAAAATGGTTGGGGGCGAGTAAAATTACTACTTAGTCATACCATCATCCAACCCAATAACCCAAGCGGGTAAGCGAGCAATTCCACAAGTTTGAGCGCATGAGTCGAGTCAACTCCTACAAATCGGGAACACTTGTACTACCATCTACTTTGTTATCTTGAAAATATCCAGCCCATATGCGCTTTTCCCGAATCTTCAAAATGGTTGCACTGATCGGGATCGAAACAAATAGGATAAAATAAAACAGGGTTTCCTTCCCCAATGGTTGCTTTTCGAAGCTCCATCAGGGCAACTAGGTTTGCAAAGGAAGATAGTTGTTAGGGTTCAGGTTTTGGTTCTTTACCGTTAATGATTTAAAATACGAACATAAGACAACTTGATGGTCAACACTAGTAAAGGCTCTAGGAAGTTGATTTTGCTTCTTTGAAATATATTTAGAATGAATCTCATGTTTTCTTTGGAAAGGGTTTCTGGTCCTGAATAGTTTCATTTTCGGGATGATATATTTGTACTTTCATTTAGAAGCTGGAATAGTTTCCAAGTTTACTAGAATTTCTGTTGGTTGCTTGCTTGATTGCTTTGCCTAGGATGGTATAGACAAGAACACAATGTCCTCAAAATAAAGATAGGAATCTGTACTGCAAATTCTCTTTTAATTCCTTTTCTGAAAATGCACCAAAGTAAATCTGGTAGAATAAGATTTCAAACGTTTTCTTAACAATCTGCTGGTGTCCGAACCCATGCTAGGAGCAAATAACAGATGCTGTGCAGCTTTACTGATTTAACTTCAAGATAAGATGACAAGTCTTCAATAAAAGAACACAATGAAGAATAATGACTCTCTTTTACCTGAAATTCTCCAAATTTTGGATTGTGTTTTGTGAGTAACTGTACAAGTTTCTGACCTGCTGCGGTAAATCCGGAGGAGCACCAATGCATTTGTGTTTTCTGTAAATTATTCTTGTGTTTTTCTATGATTAATTTTTCCTTGTCCTTTTATTTTAGCAAATTCTGATTCTTTTAGTTTCTTTGCATATTTCACTTGCATTACTCCATGTTTAACGACATTGACCAACATATACCCTTTTTTCCCCTAAAACTTACTCATAGAGAAGCTGAGAACTTTGTTAAAGGAATCTAAATCTTTCGCAGAGCAGTTCAATTATCCCAAATCGGAACTTGACCTTTGGTTCCAATTAAGGAATGACTTCACAAAAATCTGGGAAAGGGTCTCCCTCTAGACAGGTTAGCTTCTTCTGGAATGTCCCTTTGGGCACACAGAGCTTATTGTTTTTATTAGAACCGTGTTCCGCTTTGGTATATGTTTTATAACTGATTTCAAGTAACTCATGAAACCGAAGATTTGAATTTGGGTTGGTTCATTGGCACATTGGCAGGAACCAACAAATATCCATCCCTATCCAGACTGGGCAGCTATGCAGGTGACATGAAACCTGAGTTCCATGGCACTTTGGAATGAGAGCTTGTTTTTTGTTTTTTCGTTCAAATTACTAGCGATTTAATAAATTAATTCCTTTTCAGACATATTATGGGCCTGGAGTTCCCTTACCACCTCCTTATTTGAGTTCGCCGATGATGGCTGGTCATCCTCCTCCTCGGATGTGGGGCCCTACGCAGGTTTTCACCAGTTATTTTAGTTTCCTTGAACATCTTCAATTATGTGGTTTTGTGGGCCTGCTTATTACCCTGTTATCGGCATACTCTTTATTTTGTTATATGAATATCGTAGGGGGTGATGCCACCTTATGGAGTCCCTTATCAGGCAATCTACCCTCCTGGGGTTGTTTATGCTCATCCTGCAGTTCCTCTTGTAAGTCCTGCTGTAATTTCCTTTTTTCTTTTTTTTGTTATTTTTATTTAACTTTTATTTATTTCTTGGAGAAAGGAGAGGGTTTAGTTGGTAAGTGTTTGCTTTGTCTTTTGTTTTATGCATTCTGTTCTTCACAACTTATGTTACCCAATCATGCGCCTGTGTTTAGTTTTTGTATTGCTGATTTTGTATGGTATACACGACAAAATAACATTCATAAAGGTGAGAAGATGTTCATTACCACCACTATGTTTTATGCTTTAGCCGTTGTTTACCTCAATACATGTTTTCCATTTGATTATTTTGTACAATACTGGATATGGAAAAGACTTGAAATAGGAAAGGGTTTCTGATCCTTTTCTATGTTGCTGGAGGAAGAAAAAATTTGCTGTTTCTAAAATTCCATATGCTTAAATGTTCATTCAGTGGCATGGTTTCCTGTGGTAGTTGTTGATAGTACTGCCCTCAGAATTTACTTTGTCCAGAGTTTTACATGGTTCGTCCCCTAGTGGCAGTTTGGCTTTGAACTATTCCTTTTCCTTATCAAAGCATGATTATTCTTCACTTACCTGTGCCACTCTAGAAATTCCCCGTAGAAAACCTTTTTTATTATTCTGTAAAGCCTCTCGGATATTGTTTCAATATTTAATTTTTAGTTGGGTTAGGGAAAAAAAAGGAAAAAAAAACCCAAACTAAACTATGCGCGTTCTCTAAAATCAGATGCTGGCACCCAGAGTTCTCTTTAAACTTAAAAGTTAAACCAATCCTAACACTATGTGCCAAACGAGATTCTTAATCCGAAAAACTAGATTTCAACTACGAACCATACAAATGGGAATCAAGTCTTACAACAGGTACTGTCATGCAGGTTCCAGCTCCAGCAAGTCCTCAGCAACCATCCAAAATGTCTGACACGAAGGATCGAGGCGCAACAAAGAAGGTGAAAAAGTTGGAAATAATCTCAACACCAACGCCAGTATCTAATGGTGGTGCCGAGTTAGATGACGAAGATTCATCATGGAGGTGTGTTTACACAATATGTCTCTATACTCATTTTAATTGTTTAAAATGAAAACAGCATGTGTTTCACCACTGCTCTGTTTGAATACCTCATGCTGCTGGCTGATAATTACTGCTGGCGTATAAAAATTGCACTCTTTGGATGTTACTGTCACCAGAGCTTATCATTTACTGTTTGTTTGCAGTCAAGATCAAGCTTTTGATGCTGCTTGTGACTTCAGTGATGCTAAAGCAAAAGTAAGGTTAATTTTCCTTCAGTATCATGTTGTTAGTTTATACTTGTTCCCAAATTTCATTTGGAAAGATGGAACAAAGGGGAAGGATAAGCTGGTGACACAACTGTTTCTTTAGGTTGCATTTGGGAAATGTGTGGATTTGAAATCAAGAGAACTTGTATATATGATGATCGATGCATGTTTGTTCTTGGTCATTTTAGGAGATTAAACTTTGTTCCGTGGTAGCTGTGCTACTAGAAATTTAACATCGTAATTCTAAAATACAACTATGATTTGAAATCCGCATATTGTATACAGCTCATATCGTTTCATGATTTATTGGTATCTAAAATTTGACCACCCAAAGTGATGATTAAGATTGTCTTAAATTCTTAACCTTTAATAGTGATTTCAAATTCTTAATTAAAATGCAGCCATAGCTATTGTACTTCTGATTTTGTTATCGAGGCACAATGTCCGCAGTAGAGATATACTGTAAGTAGGGAAATCAAAGAATGCTTGAAATTGTTTTAGCGCTTTGAGAACTCATTTCTTTTTTCCAATCTCTCTTAAAACAGGATGATCGGCAGCTGAAGCGAGAGAAAAGGAAACAAGCTAACAGAGAATCTGCAAGGAGGTCGCGGATGAGGAAGCAGGTATATGTGTTCAAGATGCTATATATATTATACTTCATAGTTTTTTCTCTTTGAATCATGGTTGTTCAATGTCTGTTGGCCATCATATTGAAATTTTCACTCCTCCAGGCTGAGGTTGAGGAATTGGTGGAGAGATACGAAACCTTGAAAACAGACAATAATGGCCTCAATTTAGAAATAAATCATCTGAAGGAAGAATGTAAGAAGTTGAGAGTTGAAAATGCTGCTCTGATGGTAATTGTCCCCTCCACCCCCC
>MKEJ01039216.1:0-13320 GCA_001753735.1 Embelia ribes
TGCGACTACTGGTAAATGAGTAGGAATATTAAGCCTATTTCAAATATGTCCCATCTTATAGGCACATCGGGCCTCCTCGAACAGGCATATCAAGCCTCCTCGGATACATCACATCACATAAACACATCGGGTCTCTTCAAGTACATTACATAACATAGGCACACCGGGCCTTCTTGCACACATCACATCACATCCCAAAGGCAACTCATGCCACCAGGCTATCAAAGGCAATTCATGCCACCATATAAAGGTCTTAACTCAGAGTTGTCAAATGTTCGCCCCGAAGGGTACCTAACTCAGAGTTGTCAGATACTCATCCCGAAGGGTATACATCCTCCTAATCCCCATAATAAGCACTCTCAGTGCTAAATAGATATACCATCAATAAAATATTCCTTTATTCATCAGGTATGAAAATCCAAGAGTAATCAAATTGTTTCCATTGAAAAATTTCATTTATTTTACCGAAATATCATTTTCAAACTCCTTGCTTTACTGCGAAACGTATATATATAACAAAAATCCATTGCTCTATTGCGAAACTCATGACTACTCCATGAGATACCAACACGCCAACAGCATCACGAACATCCTCTACATCGACGTGAATGTTCCACGACACCAACACAAATGCCACGAATATAAATATATATATATGTGTGTGTGTGTGTATGATACAATATATTTATATATATAAAGTTTGAAAGAGTAAACTAATACTACTATAGTGCATTACGTGTTCAGACTACCACGAATACCACGAGTGTATCTCGAATGCTACGATCGCCTTGAATGCGCCACAAATGCGTCAAGAATATATATATGTACACACTACTACAAATATATATATATATATATACACACACACACACACATACTATGAATATGCCAACCCTGCCACAACTTCAATATGAATGCATCACGACTCCATCTCGAAGAGCACATCTCCAATCACGAAGGTGCCAAAACCGTATGCCTATATATATATATAACCCAAGTAGTAACAATGACTACCAACATGCCCCAATTATCTATACTATCAGTTATAGATTTAAAATTTAGACTCTATGAGTCTTTACCATGTAAGTATGCTACTTATTTCTCCGAAATCATTTTTCTATAGGAAAATGATACAATATGTCTGAAACCTATAGCATGCCAAATATGTAAATATACTATCAAATATTCCAAAATATATTAAGGTCTTGAATCTGCCCATACCTCGAATTTATCAAAAAGCATTATCGAAACGCTTCTTCTGCAATCCCGAATAGCCTCACCTACAATACCCAAAATGCCACTTCTCATGCCACCAAAATAGCTGAGCTCTACCACTTGAATTATCGTGCCCCTATACACATAAATGGTCTATACAACATAACGAACGCATTTCCTAATTTTATTTTTCCAAACTCGAGCGGCACAAAAATTAAGGAATCATCACTGAGAAAATGAAACAACATAAATTATATCAGCACGTAGAGAATGTAATGGCGAGTAGAAAAAGTATACTCCTTGAAGCCAAATGATGAATGAAATAAGATGAAATCGCCCCCGAAAACTTCTGGAACTCAACTTCTGAAACGAGCTATCTACAAGTCTCGAATCATATAGAACCTATATATATAAATATCCATGAGACGTAAAGAAGTTATTTTTCACCTTTATTGCGATGATACAACTCAGCACATAACCCGAGAAAAAATCAATGAGAAAACGAGAAAGAGAAACTTTCATTAAAATGACCCTCGTATGACGTAGACTCTAAATATCAACTTATATTCCGCATTCGAGGTCCCGAGCTAGGTGAAACCAAGCTCCCCTCTCTCTTCTTCTCTCTCCTCCACCGGTTATGTATATATATATATGATATTTATGTGTTTGATTCGACACTTTAAGTTCAGTTTGCACTCAGCTGGGATTTGTAGAATTTGCAAAAGGGGCATTTTATACACTTTCGGGAGGCCTACGAGGTATGGGCAGATTTAGAACCTTAATACATTTTGGAATCTCCATTTTTATATTCACATGTTTGGCATGCTATAGGTTCGGGAATGTAATATCATTTTTGTATAGCAAAATGATTTTGATTTTGAGAAATGAGTAAAATGCATGTAGGCTAGGATTCGTAGAGCATAAATGAGAACAAATACTAATAGCATAACTAATTATGCATATATATGTATATATATATATTCAAAGTGTACGGATTTGTTGTGGTCTTCGTGATGGAGTTGTAGATGCATTCATCTGAAGTCGTGGCATAGATGGAGTATTCATATATATATATATCATCGTAGTATGTACATATATATATTCCTAGAACATTCATGGAATTCGAAGCATTCATGGCATTTGAGGCAAACTTTTGGAGTTCGAAACATTTGTGGCATTCAAGGCGCACTCATGGTATTCGAAGCATTCATGGAGTTTGAAGCATTTGTGGCATTCGAGGTGCACTCTTGGTATTTGTAGCATTCGTAGAGTTCGAAGCATTTGTGGAGTTTGAGGTGCACTCGTGGTATTCGTAGCATTCGTGGCATTCAGAACATGCGTGGCTTATTATCGTAGTTGATTAGTACTTTCGTAGTTTATATACATATATATCATAGTATACCTACTTAAATGTATTCACAATTTTCGTCGTTGGATGCATGGTGTTTCTGTGCTAGTGGTGGCAATTCAGGGATAGCGTTGGCATATCTATAATGACTCTAATGTATCTATGATGGCAATGGCATATTCATGACAGATGGTTACAGAATGACGAAGCAGTAATAGAGTTGACTACGGAAGTGAAGTTATATATACATATATAAGAGATATATATGTACGAGTAGTGATATACATATATGAGAGATATATGTACGAGCAGTGATATACATATATGAGAGATATAGGTATGAGCAGTGATATTTATATATGAGATATATATATACGAGTAGTAATATACATATATGAAGATATATGTATGAGAAGGGATACATATATATATATATATGAGAGGTTTATATATATATGTAGATATATATATATATATATGTACTCGGGGAGTACTACTATGGCTATCATATTTTTGGATTTTGGTAAAATTTTCGAGTCAGAAAATAATATTTTGATAAAAGAAATTATTATTTTTTTCTTTCGATGGAAATAGTATGATTTCTCGAGGAGTTCATACTTGATATTTTCTTTAGAATAAAAGAATATTTTACGAAGAGTTATATCAATTTAGCACTGAGAGTGTATATTATGAGGATTCGGAGGATATATACCCTGCGGGGCGAGCGTCTGACAGCTCTAAGTCAGATACCATAAGGGGCAAACGGCTGACAACTCTGAATCAAAAACTCTACGGGGTGAGCGTCTGACACCTCTGGGTCAGATATTCTACGGGATGAGCACCTGACAGTTCTAAGTCCGGATAGACTGGGGGTATGAGTTGCCTTCTCTAGATCTGGTGGCATGAGTTGCCCTCAATAAACCCAGAGGCATACGTTGCCATGGGCATGAGATGTAATGTGATGTGATGTATTCGTAGAGATGCAAGAAAGGCCTACTCATTTACTATTAATTCAACACAGTGTGGACGGAGAATAAATGAAGTATTTGTTTTCATCATAGTATGGGCGATAGGATATGAAGTCTTGATATGCCTACTTATTTACCATTTATTCAATACAGTGTAGGCAGAAAATAAATGAAGGCTTTGTTTTGGTCACAATGTAGGCGACGGAACCTAACAGGCGAGTGTGGTGCCTTCATGTTTCTGTAGTTCGTAGAGGACATGAAATGCTTTCATAATTTGGTGTATTTATAATTAGAGGCATAAGATGCCTTCATGATTCGGTACATTCGTAGTTAGAGGCATGAGATGCCTTCATGATTCGGTGCATTCATAGTCAGAGGCATAAGATGTCTTCTTGATTCCACTTTAGTCATTCGATGTTTGGTATTCTAGGATCTGGTGATAGTAGTATACTTTAGCACCTGGTCTACTTTAGCATTTATTGTATTCAAATATTGCATTATTTTTTAGTACTGATATATAAGATATATCATCATTATAGTTGTATATCTTGGGAGAATTTCTAGGTTTTATCACATATTGTGACCATACCTAATTATAAACTTGTACCTTAGATAATAGAAATTGGAGATCGAAACTCGGAAATAGGATCTTGATAAATTGGGAGTCAGAAATTGATATTATTTGGATTTGGAGATTTGATATGGGGTTATCGGGGCATTTGTTGCATAACATGTACATACATGATTTATATCCTTTTAGATTCCCATATATCATATCATTTCGAATCTGACCCTCATATTTTTCTTTTGGATATAGTTGCTTATTGGGTTTTGTAGGGTTGGGGTATGGTGTGAGTTTGCTCGAATGGCAGGCATATCCATGAGGATGTTTAGTAGTCGAGTCGAGGTAATTTTCATGTTGGTTGTATTTGAGTTTCAAGGCCAGAAGTTATATATATCTTCTTTTCTTTTTTTGTACAAGCATATAGCTTGATAGAGTATTTGTATTCGCAAATTGATATATTGCCTTTCGAGTTATATATTTGTACTGTGTTGATCATTGTAGATAATGGATTTGGATTATGGAGGTATCGATGTATTGTCATGTATTTTAGTTTCTTTGCTTTTAGTTCACGTCCCCAAGTTTATGGGAATTCAGAACACGACACAATAATAGAGGAAAGGAGGAAATAGACGAAAAGTATTACTTGATGATTTCCTGAGACGACTAAGAGTTTCAATGGCAAACCATTGATAAAGGACTTTCGAAGATGAGGATCGGTAGCATAAGGAGTAAGTGGATATGGATGGAGATTAGGAAATATTATGGGATAGGATAAAGTACCCACCGGAGACTAATACAGCAATAAGAAAATAAATGTAGAAAAGAATTAAGATTTAGACGCATCCGTTCTGACGTATATGGATAAGAAATTGACAAATAATGAGGGATACCAAAATTCGGTAACCTTAGGACAATTACGTCTGGAGACCTAAGCCGATAGTGTAAGAAATTAAGGGACTATATGTGTAAATGAAGGTAGGACTATGTGAGTTGAGCATTCTATGTATAAGATGTATGGTTGATGTGAGGACAGACTTGGCATTTGGATCTGCTTAAGGATAGTCCGAACCAACCCTACTACAAGTGGAGATTAGCGCAAGTTAAGATTTACCCTTACCTCAAGCTCTAATGCGATATTAGGACACGGAAGGATGAGCATATAATCCTTTTAGAAAACCCTTCGGAGGCAATGGTTTGAGATACATTGGCCTTGAAAGTAGTCCTGGCAGTATGTTGGAGCCTTATTAAGTCAGTGTATAGAAATACCATGAAAACTTAAGTTGCATAGGTGTATATGATGTACGTATTTGAGACACATCCATGTATTGCATGTGTGCATCATTAAGTAGGAGCACTCATAGAAGGTATTAGAGTATATAGAAAATTTTGATCATATTTACCATTCGTATATGGTATGGAGAAACTATGCGGTTTCGGATAGCGTGCGGGACACTCAAAGGTTGAGACTTATGAAAGGTTTGAGTAAAGTACATCTGCGTATGAGTAAAAGTGTGTCGGGAAACATTCTTTCTATCTGGAAGATAATCCTTTTGAAGTATAAAATATGGAGCCAAAGACCAGCTTTCATGAATTTTAGAAAATATGGATTATTAAGCTGAAATTAGGGGAGATCCAGAGATCAAATTCTTCCCTTATAACTTTTTTTGTGCAGGTCACAAGAGTGGCTCTGGGTGTGAGAGGGCACGTATTTGAAATCTTTATGCCTAAAGTTCGGGGTATTATGCTCTCAAGCTTTATATATGGAGTATCGAGGTATTGTATTCTTGAGCTTGAGTATTTCCCAATGTATATTCATGGGGACCCAGTAAGTCAAAGTACATGTGGACCCTCGACGATATGGTTGCGATTCATGCGAGGATTAAAGAAGATGATTTTAGAACAAGAAGGTTTTTGGGGAAGAGTTTGTAAAATAATGATTTTGAAGGGCATGTTTCCTGTCATTACATATTGAGTTATTCTAAATTTTTAACATTGACAAAAATATTGTTAATGGAAAAAGTATTATTTTGAACCCTAGATCTATAAGTGTGTTATTTTTACTCAGAAAATTCCCAAACCATCTATTATGTTTCTGTATTTTAAAATTAGCAGATACAAGCACAGAGGTGATCTATCATCGCACAAGTAAGAATGCCTAGTAGTAGCATAGGGAAGGGGGTTGGTGAGAGGAATGAAAGTGGCAGAATAATTGAAGGCTCTATTTGTAGTCTAGTTTAAATGTCCACAGCCCAACCAGCCGTTATGTCAATTTTTCTTGTAAAGTTGAAGGTTTTGTGTTGCATATCAGATAATAGAATCATGTAGCAATGTCTTCATATGTTGGACGAGATTATGTTTTCCCGACCTAACGCATTAATGGTGGTGTCATTTTTCTTTTATTGTTTCAAAGTTTTTTGTAATATCCCAAAAATTTGGGTAAATTTTTTCTCTTTAAATAAGTATTATTATTATTATGTGAGAGATAGTAATATTTATTTATTGTGTTTAGTGTTACAGCTGTGGTGTGACAACAATTGTGTAGTCGCATAGTGTAGTGTTGACGCGATGCGTTGAAGATTTGGTATGGTACTATACGTGAAGTTGTCGTAGTGTGAGATTGTTGTCATAGTGTGAGATTGTTGTCGTGGTGTAGTTTTCATAGGATTTGTGAGACATTCGTGATAATGTATTAGTGAGAAGTTTTGAGAATTCTGTAAGTGATCTGATAATGATGATGATATGATTTATAAAATTTCATATGTATATAGTTGCTTAGTATTATATAGGCTAAAGAGTATGTTTTATGTGGTATGTATATTGCATTAGATAATAATGTAATATAGCAAGTTGCTTTTGCATTATAAATGCATATTAGTGAGTTGTGAGTTTATGTTGCATTTGTTTAAAATGTAGCATTGCGTGGAGTGTGTATGTGTTGTTGCGTGAGGTGTTGTGGGCGCGAGTGTGTTGATATATGGCGTGACTAGGTATGTACTCGCCTATCCTTATATTTACATTTTCATAGCATCATATTGGTGACTTAGTCATAGTAAGTTATAGTGCATTGTAAATATATGTGTTGTGTAAGTTATATGTGGAGTTATATATATTGCATCAGAGTATTAATTCATATTAGGAAGTTGTATGTTTGAGTAGGTTTGGTGAGTAAACTGCGAGTGTTGTTGTCGAGAGATGTTGAGAATTTGTGTGAGTTGATGTAAGTATGAGGATTGTGACTTTGTGAGGATTGCATGTTGATGTGGGCTTGAGTGAGTGTTGATGTTGAAGTATGGTAGCGTGTGTGAGAATGACATTAGAATGCATATTTTAGAGTAAGGCCGTAGGACGAGAGTCATGGTTGTAGTTGTTGGGTAGGCTAGTGTAGTAGTGTTAGTGTGTTGTAAGGAGACGTATAGCATATCGAATTAGTTTCGTTATATATGTTAAGTGTTGATTTTGTATTAGTATTCATGTGTTAGAAATGTTTGAAATCACGTTACGTAGTTTTAGTGATGTTAAAATAGATTTTGAAACTATTTAGCGAAAGTTGGAGTTGCATGAATGTGTATATATCTTCGAAAATTTTCCAATTTTTTTCCAGCGGGTGTTCTGGCTCAGGGGAGCCGTTTGAACGGTGGGTTTCTGCAGTTCAAACTGGAATAGTGGGTAGGGTTCATAATCACTTTTTAGACATTATAGGTGCGTGAGTGTGATTTGTACCCACCTTTTCTAGTGAGTAAACAGAATAGGGAGAGGGAGAGTAACAAAAAATGGAGGGTGAGGTTTGAGGGGTGAGATCATCTAGTTCGGGGGCTCGGATTCGAAAAGTAATTGCATATTCAGACTCCTCAACACTTAAGCTCCGTTTTGATGTAAATATATTATTTCCCAATACCTAATTATTAAAGAATTTTCAAATAGATGTAATGTGATATGAATGAGGTAGGCATATATTTTGGTTCCCTTGGATGAAATCAAATAGTCATTTGTTGGAAAATAAGAAGTAACAAAAAATGTTAATTTTTCATTCAGGATTTTTTGTGACAATATTTTATTTTCCGCAACATATTTTTTCCTCAATAAATCCTTTCTCGTTTCGGGGTCATCTTAGCTTAATTTTGAAATTTGAGGGGTATATGTGTTATATATAATTGGGAAGGTGTTCCACACGCTCTCTATGTATTGATTCATAATAATCAATATTTTTCGGACCCAATATCAAAGGAACACCACCCCTTTGGAGCGGGATCTTTAACGGATTTTTAGTTAAAGATTGGCTAAATATTTTTTCAAATTTGGGAAAAAGCCGTAACTTTTTGTGGTTGAAATTTTTTTTTTTTTAATTATTTTTTGTTTTTAAGAAAACTCTGAGATTCCTAAAGAATTTATAGTTCAATCATCCACTTGTGTCCTACCTTGTCCACATCTTTCCTATTTTTATTCCCTGCCCTTTTCACCCTTTGCTGTTGTGATCCTCTTTTTATAATCCCCAAAGATAATATTTAGAAATCTAGTTAGATTTTTGCCTCAGAGTTTCTTCAGGTTATGTGTTTGTTGAAAGTCCTCACATTCCCAGTACAAGAAATTAACAATTTGAGGTGAGTCAATCATTTTTTTTAACTATAATTAGTTAATTATCATGTTTACTTGATATTCCCATGGTGGTTTTGAGTTCTAGTAACAATAAAGGAAAATGATTCACCTACAGACAATGATACACTTGGATCCTGTTGTTAAAGAAAGGATCAACGCGTGGGATGTAATTATATATGTGTTTGTACAGCTTGTGTGCATGAGTTTCTGTATGCGTGTAATCACTGAAGAATTGTTGAATTTGTTTTTGTATTTGTTTTAAAATTTCAGAACATGGGTTTATTTGCTTGAGGCTGGTTGAGTATTGGGCAACTGCGATTTTTGATAACTAGAGGGAATTACGATTTGGGTTTTGATTAGGGAGTGGGTTTGAAACTGGGATTTGAGTTATACCCTGGAAAGAGAGTGAGAAGATAGTAAAATATGAAAGGGGGTAAAGATGAAGAGAAGGTAATGGGTCCTTTGTTTCCTAGACTTCATATAAATGATAACGAAAAAGGGGGTCCAAAAGCACCCCCAAGGAACAAGATGGCTCTCTATGAACAGCTCAGCATTCCTACTCAGAGATTTACATCGGGATCGTCCAATGTGTTGCCTCTTCCCCAAAAAAGTAAGGGCAATTTGGTCCCTTCCACGTCATCCAGTCATCATGTAAGTTCATGGATGTATTGATGTGTTTTTTGCTCTTAGTAATAATTTTTTGGAAAAATTATTCTAAAAGCCAAATTAGATTGTGTTTATCTTTGGAACTGAATTCTGGTTTAGATTTAGGAAATAATGTGAGTTGAGGGCATATGCTTGGCAATTTGGCCCCAAATTGTACTCTAAATTAGGAACTCGTGTTAAGCTGTTTATTGTTAGTGCTTGAATTCAAAATTTTGCCTCAACTTAACTGACATGGAAATAGTGTTGTTTTCTATAGTTTTTGCTTTCGTTTTCCTGAAACTGTTCCATTGTTGTTTGACGATGCCCAGAAAAAGAGTCCCTACTCCCTATTAGGCAATGCACCTGCTTCTCATTTGGCTGAGAGGCTACACTCTCATATGTCTGTTGGAGCGATTTTGAACACGTCATCAAAGAATCGAGCTGGGCAACTTAAAATAACTTCAGAAAGGGACTCGGGCCATTTGTCAATAGCTGCCCCTTGTAGTAATTTTCAACCACATAACTTTTCTAACTTTAAAAGCACTCCCACGAAGAGGCTTCAAAAGGAGGAGGATTGTGGAGTTCCAGCTTTCGTCCAATTAGAAAATACTCTTGCTACTGTAGATGGTCCACGTAAAAAGGATGATTTTGGTAGCGTAAGGATGAGCAGGCATCTTGAAAGTACTTCAGATTTATTTTCAAAGCCTCATATGAGCACCGAAGGAAATATAAGAATGCCTTCGAGTTGTGAGGGCAATACCCAAAAGCCTACTTCCATTACGAAGGACAAAGATGTGCTTTTGGAAAAGAGAAATTGTAATGTGGATGACTCAAACAGATTGCATCAAAAGTTTCAAGTGTTGCAGAAAACAAAGGCCTTGGAAAAGGGTATGAGAGTAGATTCCAAAATTTTTTTAGAAAAGAGTAATGCTTGCGTAGTTGAAGGGGAGTCGTGTTTCAAACCCTCAAGAAGAACCGATGAACGAAATCAAAGTAATGAGCGTAGGGCCCCTCAGTTATTAGAAGTTGAAAAAGATGCAGAAATCACGGAGACCTGCAATTTGGATTCTGTATCGGGTGTTATTATATCCCCCGATGATGTCGTTGAAGCTATAGGACATAAACAATTCTGGAAAGCAAGAAGAGCCATAGTCCAGTAAGTGTTAAATTTTGTATTAAATAATTTTATTGTCACCAAGGACATGTAGTCTTACTCATTAAATCCAAAGGCATATATGCTCGCATGTTGATATTCTTCCATTTCAAGGACACTGAAAGTTTAACCGTGTTCAAAATCATACACGGGAACAAGGAGTGAATAACTACATATTCAAGTTTCGGAATGTACATATGAATTGATTTTTGGCAGAGTCAATTTGATTTCTTTGGCTTAATCCAAGTTTAATGGTATCTTTACAGCCAGCAGCAGGTCTTTGCAGTGCAAGTATTTGAGTTGCATAGACTAATAAAGGTAAGCTTATAACTATCGGGAAAAAAAAAAAAAAAGGGTTATCATGATATTACACTACTCATTACCCATTTGGTATTGGAACATTCCTTCATCCTTTATCAGAATTTGTTTTGTTCCGAAAACATGGTAATGTTTCTCTTGTTGTTTTTGGTATAGTTAAAAAGATGAAGGCTCCACTAAAAATAAGCCATTGGTGCAAAATTTTGTAGCCTTGTAACTTTTTGTTCAACAGGTTCAAATGTTATTTGCGGAAAACCCAGATATATTAATGGAAGACAAATTTTTCCTGGGAAAGTCTTCGATGGAGGGATCAGAGAAGAAGTTATTTCTAGAGAATGCACCAGAACCACCACCTATAACTCCTCTACCCAAGGATGATCCTCAAATCCCTAAGCTGATCGGTGATAACAGCAAAGGGCTCAACAATCTGTTGTTGAATTATAAACCTTATTTAGCTACGGATTCGACACCATCGCCATGGTGCTTCCAGCCACCGCCACCTGGCAACCAATGGTTGGTCCCTGTGATGTCGCCTTCCGAAGGGCTCATTTACAAGCCCTACACTGGGCCTTGCCCTCCCACAACAGGTTTCCCTGAGCCTGTCCACTGTGGGCACATGGGCCTAACAACTCCTATCGGGGAAGATTATTTGAGGTTCAGTTTTTTCCCCCCGTACAGCATCCCTTCGGTGAACCCCTCCATTTCCAGTTCGGCAGTTGGGCCCATGGCCCGGTTGGATAAAGCCCGGCCCAAATCGAATGATCAAATCCATTATCCGGGCTCATTTAGTTCATATTGTATGAAGAACTTGATTGAGTCGAAAGAGAGTGAGATACATGGTAGTACAGCCAGTAGTCCTGATATTAAGCTCCCCGAAATCGCTCTTCCTCTTTTTCCTACTGCCCCGACAGCTCAAGCATCGGATAAAACGGAAAAGACTCAAACTTCGATGAATTGTACACATGTAATCAAGGTTGTACCTCACAATGCCAGATCAGCATCTGAGTCAGCAGCTCGGATCTTCCGGTCCATACAAGAGGAGAGGAAACAGCATGACTAGCTAATCTCAAGCTAACGGAAAATATCCTCTGTTACGCAAGTAACAATTTTTTTTTTTTTTGGAAAGTTCTAATAAATAGATTGATATCCGGTAAGTACTGATTACGGGATATGCTCCCAAGATACGGACGATAGTCTCCATAATTTAGTTCCTCTCACTTTCTCATGCTTCTTTATGGTTTGTGGTAATTTTTTGTGCCGTTATGTATATATAAGAAAGCAATTTATAGCAATAAAATGTCACTTTTATCTTCACCCTTGAGATTTTGTTTCAATGCTTTGCTTTTACTCGTTATAAGTAAAACACAAATTGCACTTTTATCTCCCTCATCTACGGTTTACCCCTTGAGATATCAGAAATTACAGAATCCTCATTACTTTGTAAAAATGTAACATACGACTTAAAGCAAAATAATATTCCCGAGGCCTACTTCGTCAACACGGACTTCAACCGGGCTCGTTTGGTCATAAAAAGAAATGATACGAATCAATAAGTAGAATAATATAACTTGCATTTCATTAGATCTTTCTAATACTAGTTGTTCTACATCGTATACTGTCCAAAATGTTTACATCGTATACTGTCCAAAATGAATTTACACAACAAATACTACGTAACACATCTAACTGTTGGACCTCCGGATCAATCCAGAATTTAGCCGAACTCTTAGCCACAAACTATTGAAAATGCTAAGGAAGTTTAGCAGCTTAATGTTCCTCGTGCGACCAAGAACTTGGGGTTAAAAATAGAAATTTATCTTCGGCGTGGGTGGCACATTTAGTGATACTGATAACAAATTTTCACTGGACGTGGAAACATACGAACTCGCCAAAGAAAAGGATTGTAAATCAGGGGCGATAATATTGTCCTCGGATAATTCCTCCGTATGCATTACGCACAATCTTTTGACACGGTGACTAGCGATAGTAAGAGAGGTGGTTTCATGACAATATACAAATCTGAAATCGCTGTGATTTTATAGCCTCCAAAGAAACAAAAAACTTAGAAGGCTCGGTTCATCAATTTCAACTTTCTTAAGATTTCGAGTCAAAATTTATTTAGACCGTGTAATCCTGCAACTTTTATACCAATAAATCCGTCACAACAAATCAGTCTAATTTGTATTACACATCCAAATAATGATGAGAGCAAAGTTTTCATATACCGTGTGTGTGTACGAGGGAATGTTTGTGATGAAAAAGTACTTATAAGAATTTTAGGTAATAGAAAATATTTCTTGATGAAGATATGTTAAAACATTTGACTTTAGTGCTACAAAAAAAGAGATTTATTGGTGTGTAACTATAATTTTCAATTTCTATTTTATTTGAAAAAAACACTAATATGAGTTTGGCTATAGATAGAGGATTAATTGGAATGTATCTAATTATAACTTATAACTCCCTCATTTTGTTTTGGATAAATTTTTTATTTTATTTTAATAATATTTTTAAA
>MKEJ01039220.1:0-10951 GCA_001753735.1 Embelia ribes
AGTACATTTCTTGGCAAGAATGTCAACTTCCCCATTCTGTCCACCATCTTGCACGGTGAACTCAAAGGAATTGAGCGGATGAATAGTGTAGTACATGTCTTTCTAAAAGGCATTACATATCACCTTTTCGTAATGTGGAGCTAACTGATTATCTTTCTTGGACCCTTTTTCTCTTTTTTCTTGGAACCAATTTTGTAGTATATACCGTAGATAGTCAACTAATGTTGTTATAGGATATTTTCTCGCTTTTCTTCTCTGACTATTGAAGCTCTCAGCATAATTACTTGTCATTTGATTGTAACGTGTACCTAGGAAAAAAGTGTGACTCCATTTCTGCATGCCAATTTCTTCCAAATAGGTAGTGATGCAATAATTTTTATCTTTATCTTCCCAAAATGAATATGGAAGTTTGATTCCTGATACGCTCTCAGTGCCAAGTCAAATTCAGCATGATACTTGTCAGTTTTAAACTCAACATGATGATCATTTTGATGTGGTAAGTGCAAACTCCGTGATGTGCCTAAGGGAAAATAATAGATAATGCATTCGCTATACTTTGATGCCAATCCGATATAAATACCAAGTTCTAGACCTCTTCAATTGCTTATCTTAGTTTGAGCATGAAATAAGTACAAGAATGGTTATTCTTAGAATCAACAATACCAAATGTGATAGGATATAGCTGCTCATTAGCATCCAATTGTATCACAACTAACAATTGCCCTCCTATTTTATGCTTAAGAAAACTAGCATCAATACATAATACTGGACAAATGTAAGATTTGAACCCACGAATTGACACACCTAAGGCCATGAACATATACCTGAATTGGCCAAGTTCATCAGTTTGAATGTCTTTCAATGTACTAGGATTTTTCATCTCCAATATATATAAGTACGATGGTAGTTTCTCATATGAGTCCTCTACGGATCCTCTTACGGATATTAAGGCTTTTTCCCTACACCTCCAAGCCTTATTATACTCTATGTTGATGCCATAACCAGTCTTAATGTCATCAATTATTTTCTTAGGTAAGGTATCATGGCGATGATCCTGTTATTTTTCCTTGATACACTCCCCAATAACCCATGTTGTTGCTTGTTGATTGTCATTATGCCTTGGTACTGATGAACATGTGTGCTCGTGCACAATTTTCTGCACCTTAAACATCTCGGAAAATGTTACTTTGGTAGCTTGCAACTTCCATTTGTACTTGTCACCAACACACTTCACATACCAAACACTGTTGTTGACTTATTTACTTTAAATTTAAAGTTCGTAGACATTGCATACATATGCAACTTCGATCGTAATGCTTTCTTATTCTCAAATATCATACCAACTTTTACTTCGCTTTCATAAGCGACCATTACCATGTTCGGATTTTCTATAGGTAATTTGTCGTATCTACCAAACATCCCTAAATTTCCTATTAAATTAGATGATGTTTTCCTGCTTTTATTTGGTGCATCAGGAGTACTCTCGTAATATTCTATTTTCGTACTTGCAACTGAACCACTTGCCACAACATTTCCCTCATAAGGAGTATGCATACCATGCCATCCCCAATGCATATGTATGGGTCTTTCTTCATTCATATTCTCGTAATGGCTCCTGGGAACCTTCCTCATATCGAGGCTTGCCATGATATCCCTATTCCATACAGGGACTTGGAATAACATTAGGCTTTTTACTTTGAATAAACACATGATTTGCAGTTTCTCGCACAACATTAGGCTCTTGACTTTGAAATAATAAGGGATGTGCAGTTTCCAGCACAACTAAGGGGATATTGATATTACTTTCTTAAATGGGATTAGTGTAAACTGGTATGTACTTTTCTACAACAGAGACACAGAATGGAGTGCAATGCTAACACCCTTATCACGTTTGATCACAGTAGGCGATATATACATTCATGACAACATATACTTCACTTGAACCAATAAATTATGCCTACTTCTGTCAACCTCAATCACCTCATACAACATATTAACTAATTCAGAGTACGTAATATTTCCTACTATGGAGATACCATTGCAAGAGTTTGTAAAAAAAATCCTAAGCACCATTGACATTTTTATATTATTTTCCATCATATTGAACAAGCACTTGATGGATGTCTAACATAACAAAAAATAATCAACAAATTCAGTTTCTGTCACAAAATATCACGAACGGTCGCAAACAACACGAAATGTCATGAAATTTTGCTAATGGTTACGAAATTCGCAAATGTTACGAAATGTTACGAATGGTTACGAAATTTCACGAAATGTCATGAATTACTAGTTACTAATTAAATTACGAGCTACTGGTCACGAACTACTAGAAAGTCTATGAATGATCATTTAAAAAAATATAAATAATTGAAATTTTCGATTCAAAATATTAATATGTACATACCCATCTCTGAATGACACTTGGTAGATCTTGGGAGACGGAACTGGCTTTACTAGAGCTACGAAATGGAGGCAGTAGCGGAGGATGACGTGGAACAACATGATGGAGGCGGAGTAGGTAGTAAGAGTAGATATGGATGATGAAGGGTTTTGGGCTCGGGGATGAGAGAGTGAGAGTGATTTAGAGAGTGGATTTGGGGGAAACGGACCTTGTCGTTTTGGATAAGAGCACTAAAGGGCATTCTTGTCCAAAATTTTGCCAAATATTTTTTTTTGCAAATATTTTTGAAGTTGTCCTATTTTTGCCATTAGGGGCACTATTAGTCCTATTTTTGTAATTTTCCCTATAATCAGGTACTGAAAAAATAAAATGAAGCAAACAAAATTGCCCAACAAACACAAGATATTTTCTTTCAAAATTATATGTTAATATGAAAAATTAAAGAACGAAAAATACAGAAAATATAAAGATTTGTTGACTCAGTTCGTCAATATAATTACATTTAGGATAACCCAAACTAGCAATGTTTCACTATCATATAGACACTTTACAAACATGGAAAGAGATGTATTTATACCGGAGACATAAGTCTAAATAAATAAATATGTTAAATACCCAAAAAGATAGTTATATCCATAGCATTGCAGACTATTGTACAGTATATTCAGGCTCCTGAATCCCAATATATTTAAGATAGAACTAAAACCTAGTTTAGAAATGTTGATACTCCTCAAAATTTGCTTATCAAAATCTCTTTTTAAAAAATTGATTCTCGACACTGGTATAATCAAGTGTGGTATATAAATTATAAAAATTACTTTGGTTATTAAAATGGTGTATGGTCAAATAGTTATTTTTATTGTAAAAAGATAAATATAGATATGTTTGGGGAATGTAATAAATATAATTGATATTATATTTGCAATTAATAATAATACATAAGGCAAAATCGGCTTTTAAAAGCATTATTAAAGTTGCTTCTAAAAGCAACCACAAAAAAGCAAAAATATACTATAGAAAACATGTATTTTTCTCATTACCAAATATTTAAGCACACAATTTTAAAAAAAAAAAAAAAACAGATGGAGAAAATAATACCAACTCAGCCCAAATGCAGAAAGTTCCTCTGTATAAATAGAGAAAACCACCTCAAAATATATATATTTGAATACCGGCAACAATAAGTTAATACAGAAGTAATCCAGCATTATATAACTTCGAAAAACAAAATAAAATTGTAAGGTAAAACAAAAGCCGAAATCGATTTAACCTTCACATATAATCACGCCAACCCTTTTCTTTTCGGGTACAAGGGGCATCTCAACAGCTCCCAAAGTTTGTTTTCTAAAACAGTTTAAATACTAGACCTCCTCATCGAGCTCGGTTGATTCGGATAATCTGTTCTCTTTAAGAGGTTTGTTCTCAGGTGATACGACACTAACACGTTCTTTGCCACCTGGCTTCGAAGAGGCATTGCCGTACCAAACCATTCCCAATATCGCAACTATCATGCCTAGAATTACTTGTAGACTAAAGCCCTCTTTCCCGAAGAAAATGAATCCCAAGAACAGTACAAGAACGGTTTTCATGTGGCCGAGCACTTGGAAGGACACTGCCGTGAATCTGCCGATGCAGATGAACTGACTAAGATTGGTTCCAATTGCAATGCAACACGATAGGATTATGAAGAACTGAAAAAAATGAGAAAATAGATGATTATTGGTAGTCCAAAGCTCCGTTTGGCAAACGATTGATTAGGAAATCAAGGATTTGGAGATTAAATGCACATAGCTTTGTAATTACTTTTCGAGGGAGATGGACAATTTTGCGATAATATGACCATTTTATATTCTCCAGTTACATGTTAACATAAATAAAACTCTTCCGTCGGTTTCTGGGTATCAAACATGTAATGTTCTTCGCACTTATAAATAGCATTAACTCATTTCTAAAAGTGCGCTAGCGTCAATTTGTTTCCAAAAATGCGATCATATCATCACCTAAAGACAAATGCGTCGTAACAGAAAAGCAGCATAAACACAGATACGAGAAAATTGATGTATAACATCTAAAGAAAAATATAACCCGATCTACATACCGTAGAAACTGGAGAGTAGGGATAAGCATCAACTCTTTTACTTGTAAGCCAATAGTCCACAAAAGGGCCTAATAGCAAAAGAGATACGGCTTGCACTGGTGCCATATGCCCTAATAGGTTGAAAGAACTGAGCGAGTACTTTCGTTGAAGGTAATGTACAAACTGCATATAGTATTCAATGTCGAAAAACAGAATCAGATTCTGATATCAGCCTCAAAATCCGTAAACCTAAGGTCACGTGTAAAAGAAAATATGACTTACATATTGTTGAAGAGCAGTGCTCCAAACTGCGATAAAAGCGGCAATAAAACCCTTGGCGTTAACGCTCACGTCGGTGACTGTACAGACAGCAACACCCAATAGAACTACCAATATGCTGAGCTTGGTATCCTTGGAATATCTCATCTTGTCGAAGATGACTTCCAGAAAACAAGATACCGGGATCATACTCAGCTTTGCGATCTGGCATATAAACATCAAAATCCAACAGCAAATTCTATATGTTGTTGAATGGAAATGATTCATATACTGATAATCATATAAGGAAATAGTGCATATATCTATGTGGTTAGATCAGATCATGTTTATTGATCCTATTATTAAAGAAAAGATCAAAGCATGGGATCTAACTAAATAGGTGTTTATACGGTATCTGTACATGGTTTTTTGTACTCATATCATTAATCTTAGTTATTTATACCTAGGAAGGCAAAAAACTAGGAATTGCCCATGACTGACCTGATAGAATCCGACTGAGTTCCACATCAAACTCACGTTCATTCCAACGATAGAGAAATTTGCAAACAAGACAAACTTCACGATATCGGATACGGGTAAATGGGAAGGTTGAATATATCCCAACCACCTGAGTACAATGGTCATCAAGGTAGTTGTCGCGAAATGCAATCCAGTTAATGTTGTAGCTGCGGAGTAAAAGAATATGTAACACTTGGTTAGGATACCATTATAGTCATTTGAAATTGAACATATATGTAACATACGAAAAATCACTGGAGATGACATCTTGTTCAATAGGATTGAATTCGATATATACATTGATGATGCAAAAGTTTTTAAAGAAGCTTGCTAATGTAGCATCAAGGCACAAAAACAAGAGAACTGGATTTCTAAAGGCACAAAAACAACTACTAAGATGGTTTAGGTATTCAAACATCTCTTTATTTCACTGGAGTAGCATAATATTTCACTGATCAAAAGGACTTCAACCAGCAAAAGGATGAGTGAACAGGATACACGTAAGCATGTCCACGGTACTCGTCCAGCAATGTGAAAAACCAAGTGAATTGTCATTTATTTGAAGTATTTTGAGCCGATAGAAAAGAGTTTCACAACTTTTAATAAAAGCCAAACCAGTACCATGCTTGAAGTTGCACCTCCAAGCGTAAAAGTTATAACGAAAGGGATTGTCCAAGCTTTTTACTTCTCCCGAAAGTTTTATATATCATGCGAAGGGAAAAGACAATCAGGAATGAATTGCGAAACATAATTTTATTTAATTAAGATGGAGATAGAATGAGCTTGGAGAACATACCAAAGCTGAATCCGTATGTCGCCATTAAGGCCTTATTAACGATAATAATTCCGACAGAAGTCACTATATTAAACAACCATGCCGCTGCATCAAGAGCTGCTTTTTGGTCGGTCTTTTTAGTTGGAGACACTGCCATTTGAGCTTTCATCATCAAAATGTAAAAGTTCCTTTCTTTCTAGCACCCGATGCTCAGAGATATCTTAGTTTGAAACAAGATAGGAAATCAAATCGTTTAGATGGGGAAAAAATACAGCAAAAAGAGACCATAGTAATGAAAAAACTGATTTAAATGCCATGACTACGACCCAGAAGCATATTTTTAGTCTCCTAGCAGTTAAAATCATTAAAACAAATAACACAACAGAGAACATATATTCTTGTTCTTTAAAACGTAGAAGAATATCTCACAGGACATAATACAATGCATAAGTTTGGATCGAAATTTGTTACGTATTTGAAAGAAAATGTCAAAAAGGCCAATATCTCCACTGAACTTAGTTGTCGATGTGCACCAAATTGAGGTTGTCCATTAATATAAAGCATTAAACTGGTCATTTGAAAAACACGCCACATGCATCCGTAGTCCGTACACCTTGTTTCGTTCAATTAAGACATCACTATGTTAGGTATATAGGGCATTGGAGTCAAGAATTAGGCAAACACAAAGCTTGTTGCACTTTTTACTAATTAATGGAATTGTAAAAAGTGATCATACTTCTAAACAAGTAACCGAACAAGTAAATGATGTTTGCAAGGATCTTAATTTGAAACCGAATAATTTTCGTTGAACTAGAATGGCGAAATGATAAAAAAAGTATCCACCTTTTGACCATTTAAGAAGAAAAAAGGTTGGGGCATTCAAGTAAGAAAGGAACAAAAGTTTTCAATCACGTGTCTCTTCCTAGATAAGAGAATTTCCATACCTAACCACTCACAAAAAAATTGTGCTTAGACATTTCAAAAATTGTGCTCAATAGAAGTGGTAAATCTAAGGCAGCTTCCATTTTATCCTCATGAACTTTTCTACTTTAACGGCTTGTTTGGTTGCAGCGTTTGTACTCAAGCTTTTCTTATTTTGTTACAAAAAAAAGCATGATTTGTTTGCTTTTATCCTTTAAGCTAAGGTTTTTTTTTGGCTGCTATTTTTTAACGCAAAATCTAGAAGCTTTAAACTAACATATCTAGCCATTTTCAAAACGAAAATTTTATTATTATCTTTTTTTTTTGGGGGTAATTGATGGTTTCGAAAAAGCTAATTGTCCCTATTTCTAATTATTTTATTGGAAGAGTTTCTTGGAAGGAAGTTTAAATAAAATTGCCTCCCGAGTTTAAAGCACTGGAATTGATAGATAGGAGAAAGAAAATCTAGTTCAAATACGGTGCCCCCTTACTATTTTCTGAACTATGATTCATGAGATACTTTTTAGGAAAAATAGCTCAAACAAAAATGAAATTCAACTTTTGGTGAACGAAACCAAAGTGATTTTTGGGATCAATGAGTATGTCTTGATTATTGATGAAAATAATTTATGTCACGTTTGGTGGAAAAGTATTTTAAAAGCAAGAAACTAGTTAAAAATTGGTGAACTAGAGTCCTGTTTTCTCTCATGCAATGATAAGGAAGATGCATGGAAGTTGGGACTGATTTGCATGATTTCCAAATACCCGTTTTCGTATAAGTCTAAGAAACATGTAGATGTTAGACTCTTTTATATGGTTGAGCATGCGGATATGTTTCTTGAATATTCTTGGAGCAAAATCTTTTAGGGCTTTCTTGAATTATATAAATAAAAACATGAGACACTACATGCAGATCCACTTGAGAAATAAACAAAAATATAATGCAATTCAATCTAAGTTGAAAGAGGAGGAAGTGAAGGGGGGAAGAATGGAAAAATGAAAGTTTCTCCTCCCGAGGCACAACACATGGTGTTTGGTTTGCAATTGTCTTTCAGATATAGACATATGAGGTAATTATTTCTTTTGTGCCCAAATTTGCAAAAAAGCTGAAGCAACGAGAGCCTATACCCAAGGATTCTGATGTATATATCCGACAGGAAGTACTAATTAGTGGAGATTTTCAGAGCACTGAAGAATGACAATGTAAGAATGAATTTAATTAATTTTTTTTATTATATGTTTATATTTAGTTTTCACAATTTTTTCACAAGTTATTCAGAAGATCATCAATGTTCTTTAAGTTCTTCAACATATTCACTGTTCTTCATTTCTTTTAATTTTTTTTCATTGTTATTCACATTTATTGCAGGTGATTACTGAAATTAAGGAATTTGATTAGGAGAAAGAGTTTTATAAGGAAGTGAATTTTGAAGAGGAATATCTTTAAACAAAAGTAGGATGACGGAGAAGATAATAAGGAAGAAGATGATGAAGAGAATGAGAGCCAGACAATCCCTTCTCCAACCAAGGAAGAGGAGATAACTGGCAAGAGAAGGTTAAAGAAATTATCTATCTGCCCCAGTCAAACCATGATGACTCTTTCATTGCCCAAGCTACCAAAAGAAGGCATCAAACAACCTCTCCCCCTGCCCGTGCCTAATCATTTACCAAGTTCCTTGACAAATTACCTCTGCCTTTGCTAGTAAACTGGATGTATTAGCAAATGATGTTTTTGAAATAAAAAAGGATATAAAAATGATGAACTAAAGTTAAACCATCAACAGGTACTCAATAAAATGGAGACATTGTTTGCTTCTGTTAAAGAAAATGACTGAACGTGAGGCTAAAATATTAGTAAGATTGGATCAGTTTGATGCGCAAATGGGGGGCAGTAAGGGCAATGCCAACCAAACTCCAATCAACAGACAGTTGTTTGGCAGTGATAAAAATACAAGTTCTTGCATGAGGAATGATGTTGAGAATGTTGAGAAAGAAGAGAGAAGGATGTTGAAGAATATAATATAGATGAGGGCAAAAAATGATAGGAACAAAGAGAAGGAAGTCTTGCTCTGACTCCATTTAAAAAGAAAGAAGAAGAAGTAAGTCTTCCTTTGACTATCGCTCTACTGAAAGAAGAAGCAGACCCTGTTTTTCAATTCATTTGTAAGCCACTTGCAAAACGAAAGGAAGGGGTGCTGAGATTGGTTGATGAGGATGTAAGTTGGCTTGAGCTTTCAACTCCCCTTACTGTAATTTCACTACAACCTACAGAGTTGATTCCAACAAAGGGTAGTCAATTTGTTGTAGAGATAACTCCTGAAAAGGTTGTTGGCAAAAAGTTCCACATATAGAGGCAGCCAAAAAATCCTAAGATTTCACAAATCTTTCAGGAAAACAGTTCAAGATTAATGATCCAGTAAAGATAAATCCCTTTGATATGTATGATAATGAACTATTTAAAAAAATGGCTGCATGGGTAGAAACTCTGAGCTTGACAAAGAAAAAGACAGGACAATTAATGTGAAAACTGGTTGGCCACAACTAACTTTGTTACAAGATTGATAACCAAGGAAGAGTGACTCCATGATGAGGTATATTTTGTTTAATTTAAGAGCTTGAAGAACATTGAAGAGCTTGAAAAACTTAAAGAAGTTCTTCAAAGTTTTTCAAGTTCTTCGTGTTCTTCAATTTACTTGTTTTATCATTATGTAGCACATAAATGCAATCTGCTATAATATTAGAGAGAGCTGCATCATTCCCAAAGACATGGGATATATGAAAAGCCATTTACCATAGCTGACTGTCAAATAGCATGGAGGTTAGCAAACTAGTATAATGATTTTGCTGTTGATGAAAATATCTTCTTATTTGATGAAACATTCCTGGAGTATTACTGGGGTTTTGAGGAAAGCTATATGCTTGGATGGAATCAAGTTGATGATATATTTTTTCCCATGAAACTCAATAATACTCATTGGGTGTTGTATGTCCTTAATTGAAAGTAATGAAACATTGAGGTGTGATTACGATAAGTACATATTTCATAAAAGCTCATTTGATAATGTTTTGCAACCAGTTTTCCAAATGCTTCCCTATCTCTTTGATAAAACAATGTCTGTAGTTGATAAAGGCAGACACCCTAAGATGAACTTACAGCCTTTAGCATAGGTTTTTGTATATTGATATTATAGATATGTTGGACTATTTTAATATTGGACTATGTAATTGGACTGTATTAATGTAGGTGGTTCTTTACTATTTTAATGTTGTAAATATGAAGAACTAGAAGAACAGTGAACAACTTGAAGAATTGTGTAGAATATTTTTCTTCAAGTTCTTCAAAGTTCTTCATAAATTCTTATTATATATTCCTAGTTCTTCATTACGTCTTTGTTATTAATATGATAAACTTCAAGTAAAGTTTAATACAATACTAAAATCAAGTCCAAATTCAAAATTGAAGAATATTAGTTTGAGCCTTGATCCACAGGAGTAGGTGTAGATGATAATGCTCTTGCAGTTGTTGGTGCAATCATCACGGCTCTGTATGTTGATCTATTATGACTGTATCCACTACATGAACTTCAATGTTTTTGTACCTTTTGAACCTTACCTTAGGATGGCCTTCGCTTTGTTGTAGTGCTTCTTTTTTTCAACTTCACTTGTGGTTTTAGGCACTTCCGTTGTTTGATCTCATCTGAAATAATTCAATCATCTTCGTTTCCAATAGGATATATTGTCTCTGCATATGAGTTCACCCACGCTTCAGATATATAATACCAAAGGAAATGAAATATGTTTCATCGTTCTTAACATGTACAAAACTATTCATAGATTACATATGTTTTCCAACCTTAAACATAAGCTATATGCGTCCCAATTTCGGGTACGAGCAACAACCAATGCACGTGAACAAGGAATCCAGGGGAGATAAAAAACCCTACAACTACAGATCTTGGCGCATAGTCAACTTGACTATCAAACAAACCATCTTGCA
>MKEJ01039221.1:0-11173 GCA_001753735.1 Embelia ribes
TTAATACTCAGTGGCTTAAAATAGTGACTCTAGTGGGAGTAAGTACTTGTGAGCTTATTTTGTTAATTATTTCTGTGGCAAGCAATCATACACCATTGTTATTTTTCATTGGCATTGCTGAGATTTTAATTAAAAAGGGAGGGGGATCAGCTAAAATGAAATTGGCTAGGAGGTTAGGGGTGTTTAAAGAGGTTAAATGTTTTATTGAGAAGATACAGGGGTGCTATGATAGATCTGAAAAGTTAGTTGCGCCATAGCTTGGCCTCTCAAGTCTTGTACATAGCTGCTGCCTATGTTAATTGCATCAAATTAGTGAGAAACTATTTTATTTATGATTTTTTCTTGAAGAATTTTGATGTAACTTGACTTTCAAATTGAAATTACGTGGGTTGTTTGTTTCTGTCTAATCTAATGATTTTAGTAATAATTCTGGCTTCACCATAATTTTGATTGTGGCCGCATCACTACTTTGAAACTGAATAAGCGTTTAAGATCCAAACCTGTTTTGATTAATGTTCTTGCAATATCTGAAAAGGGAATGATAGAGTAGATGCTACAAGTTATATACATGGAAAAAGTAACACATGGTAAAATTTTGCGCAAAAAGTGTTTAGCGTTTAAACAAGTTGAACCCAAATGTTTCGGTGCAAATACTACATTTTCTCTATGTAATGTTCGAAGTGGGTTCTCTTGCAAATTGTTTATATAACAAATAGATGTTCTTATTGCTTAGTTTATCTATTCTTCGCAATCTCGGGGTCTCCCACCATTCTTGTATTAACTACCTCAACCATTTAGAAAATGGTTTCTTAATTTCTGAAATCTCAGTTAAGCCTACGGTATTTGAAAATTGTGCAATGTTATGCATGATGCTTGAAGCCTGGAACTTGTGTTTCCATTTGGATGTTCTTTTTGTAAACGCTTGTTTTTTGCTTCTTTCAAAGTGCGAGGTTATACCTAGTTCAGTTGTTAGGCTAATTTGTCATTGCACAATTGGGAGGCTTAAAATCCAGACTTGAATAAAAGAAATGGATGGAAAATGAAATTTCTTAAAGATGAGAAAAATATTGGTTTCATTGACTAAAAATTGCCTCCCTTTTCTCTATATATGGGAGAAAGGAACAAGAGAAAGAACATCGGCTCAACCTCTCTTCATTTCACTTTTTTGAAATTGAATTTCATGCTCTGTTTGCTAGCAAGGCTAATATTTTGCTGTCAAACTAGATCCTTCTTTTATGACTTTTACGCAATCCTCAATAACTAAATCATGAGACTTTTGATTGTCATTGAAAGAGATACAAACAAATTAAAAAGGACTAGAGAGGAGGATTATTGAATTTGTTTTATTATATTTGTAAGTCAGTATTACACTTCTGATATATATGGTTTTGGACAGGACTTGCGATTTATGATACGATGCAGTACATTAGATCTCCTATCAATACTATATGTATGGGTCAAGCTGCTTCCATGGCTTCTCTCCTCTTAGCTGCTGGTGCAAAGGGTGAGAGGCGGTCTCTCCCTAATGCAACAATAATGATTCATCAGCCTTCAGGTGGGTACAGCGGCCAGGCTAAAGATATGACAATTCACACAAAGCAAATTGTTCGGATTTGGGATTCGCTGAATGCGTTGTATTCAAAGCATACAGGGCAGTCTGTGGATATAATTCAGAAGAATATGGACCGAGATTATTTCATGACCCCAGAGGAGGCAAAGGAATTTGGGATCATTGATGAGGTTATGGATCATAGACCAATGGATCTTGTCACGGACGCTGTTGGGGACGATGGGAAAGATAAAGGCTCAAAATAGTAACGGCAAGTAAGATCTTATCTTCACCTATGTTGCTTCATTTTGTTGTGATGAATTTCATGTCTTGACGTAAACTTGAGATCATTTCCTTCTAACTTGAGAATAATTGCAGCGTGTGGCAATCAATGTTGTTAAAAGCTTTGGGTGCCCTTAAGGTGCCAAGACCCCTTATCGCTTGAGGCGCCAAGTTAGGCACCAACTAAGGTGTTCGCCCTAGGGAAGCAAGGCACTAATTATTTACCAACAAATTGCATAGTCTCATTACATTCTTAACTTCTTGTGTTATAAGTGTGTGGAATTGTTGGTAGAATCTTGATTTATGATACGTAACCTCGTTTATGTAATTATACTATTGATAATTTCCTTGATAAGTAATAACGATTGACGATTATAATATGTTGTATCATAAAATTCACATATATACAAAAATAGAGCAAAGAAAAATATCATGATGTGAGTGAGGTGCTCGCCTTATCGCCTTAGGCCTACTAGTGTATTAGCTAGGTGCGCCTTAGTGACCTTGCTCGCCTTGACCATTATGAGGTGCCTTGGTTTTGCCTCGCCATGCCCAAGAGCCTAGGGGAGTGCCTAGAGAGCTTTTAATAACACTAGTGGCAATAAAATTTTAAACCATAGTAGAATTTACTAATTTGTGATCTGATGCCCTACATGGTATCTTTGTTCCTTGATAGTTCTCCCCACTCAAATTTTATCTCATTAAATGTGTACTATCAGGTTTGTTACTGGGCTATACCCACTATTGGGACTCAGATCTTCTCCAGTCCACATAAAATATGGTACACTTTTTGTATATTACAAAGGAAGGGTTAAAAGTAGCCTTCTCCGTATGTTGTTGGATACCATTTGGTGCAACACTGTTTTATCACAAATATGGAAGTATATTGAATCAGAATACAAAATGTTGTATGTCAACCCCATTGATAGGCTGCATTGAAAATTCTTTAAGAAATTTCCAGTGCAAATCTTCCAGTGAGACCTTGTTAAAATCTATGACTTGATGAAGTGTCTCTATTCTTTTAGACGGATTGAATATAAAAATGTTGGGTTAGAAACATTTTTATGATTGAGACATACTCATTAGCGTAATGAGAAATTTGTCAATACTTTTTATTCGCATGAAATTGCTGCAATTGCATATATTTGTTATGCATGTTAATGCACTTTCATCACCATTTTGATCAGTCATATTTGTCAAGTCACCAATACCACAGTATTTTCCTCTCTCAAGCTTAATTCCCCCCAAAATGTGATGCTTTGCTAGTGAAGGTAGGTAAGGATGCACTGACATCCATCAATGACAAATGTTTCCACCTTTGACAATCACGCAGAAATTGGGGGGGTTAAAGGATTGGTTATTGAAGATGGAAACCTATTTCGTATCCATTAATTGAATTATAGTGTTTTTGGGATAGTTATTAGGACTCATATGCACCTGCTTTTTTGGTGAAAGATCTGCTTAGAAAAAGAATTGAAAAAAAAGCTAGCTTGAAATAAGTTGCAGTCGAGTGTACGGTAACAAATTAAGCTTTTACAAAAGTCAGTGTTTTGCATTAGCTGAATTATTTTGGTTTTTTCTGATCCATATTGACTATAATAGACATAAGCAAAATAACACAATTTAAGGAAATTTATAGGCTTATCAACTGTGATTACGATATCATTACGTGGTTGATAAGGATAGTTATGCATAAATTTGAAAGAAGTGTAAAAATAATATTTTAACGGACATCGAAAGCTTTAGAAACGTGTCATAATATATTGAGAGTTAAAAACTTGAGATTGTAGAAGAAGATTAATAACTAGCAGCCAACGTGGGTTGCTTCATCCTCAATCAACATCAGATATAGGCGACGAATAACAGAGGAAGGGAACAAAAACAGAAAAGGAACTGTTGCCAAATTAACCAGTGAATAATATGCATTGGTTGATTACAATAATCATCACCGCCTCATATTCTCTCTTTTTATTTTTTCGCTAGATATTATATTTTTATGTGATTGGCAGGAATTTACTAACAAAGAAAAGCACTTATGAAAGCTTAACCTGTACAATAAAACCACTTCTTGGATATTTATGAGTCATGATGCATATGCTAATATAATGAAATAGTGAGGAAAGATTGAATAGATTAGTAGAAAATGAAGAATTTATCCTAATGGGGACAACCTCTATAAATCTTAGTCAGTTTTCAAAATTTGAAAATCCTTTTGATTCTTTATATATATGCTAATACTCACATGGTGATGGAGATCAATAAAGAATATTTGGATCTTATGACTTATTTATTGTAGGGGAAGGAATCCCTAATTCTAGAAAAGGAAATAAAATTACAATAAAGGATAAAAGGAAATACTAAATAGCCTAATTAAATTCCCAAGGAAATAATAGATCACTTATTAACTAAATAAAACACACCGACTTATTTGAATAAATAAATAACTCATAAGATCCAAATATTCCTTATTGATCTCCATGACATGCTCCCCACCAACAAATCAAAACGTGGCAAAGAATGGATCAATTAGGTTAAGTTCCCTTTTTTCTAAACAATAAGAAAATATTGTTTCACATAGGAAGAATACTAAGGCGATTAGCAAGGAGAAGAGGTGTTGGCTTTGTGCCCTGTTACATTTCTTTTATTCATTTGAGAAAAAGATAGGATAATGCCTAGCTATTTAAGGTATTAGGGAGAAGATTATTAAAACTAGAAGAGATCATTTTTGTCCATAGAGCAAAATTCACTGAAACCTATTTTTAGATGATATTTGAGGATATAAAAACAAAAAAGCCTACCCATTTCTAGTTTCATGTTTTTTCTTTTCTTAGCTTTTTTCTCCAAAAAGTGTGGTCTTTTATTATTATTATTAAGCTAAAAAAGTTGCTTATCAACCACCTTTAGGCTCTAGCTTTTTAAAGTAAAAATGAAAATAGTTGACAAAAAAAGTTGTTGCCAAAAGGAGCCATAATGGATGGGACTTGCAAATACCAGTCCTTTGATAGTTCTGGTCGTCCACACTGGAGAGGATCTAAGTGTATTTATGGTGCAAAAATGTGACTAAATTCATGGAAAAGAAACAATGGCCCCATTTGACACCATCTTTTTCTGTCAATATTTTTTTGTTTTGCTTTAAAAGCTAAGATTTGTTTGGCAAACAACCTTCTAGTTAAAAAAGCATGCTTTTTGGAGGAAAACACTGAAAAGCGTGAAGCCAAAAACTAGCAGTTTTTTTAATTTTCCCTACTTAATTCTTGCCTTAAAAATAAGAATTTAATGAATTTCACTATATGGACAAAATTTACATGGAAGAAATCAGTATCCAATTTATAGATCATTTTGATCGCCAAAAATCGAAATGAATTGGAGTAAGATCCAACCATAATGATAGGATCAATTTGAAAGAATCATATCTTTTAAAGTTCTTGAATAATTTCCGGATATCTTTTATTTTTCTGTTTATGTTTGATCTTCTTTCCTTATTGTTTCAAGGCTTGTGGTGTGTATACAAGGAAGAAGGGAGCCAGACTGTGCCTTTTTGACAGTCTCTCATACTGACCTTTTTACCGCCATTGGATCTGTCTCTATTTGATCCAAGGGCCAATATTAAACAATTAAAACAAAGAAGAAAAAATGTAGAGAAAAATCAAAACTGCTCCAATTTTCCCAATCTTTTCCCCTTCTCTCTCCTCTCGAATTGCTTGAACAAAGTTTTGAATAACAAAAGTGGGTTTGAGTGTTGACCTTCAACAATGAATTTTAAATTTGGAGCTTTTATTAATTTTTATACTTTTGATTGATGATGATAGTGATAATGATGAGTTTCCACTATCTGCATGTTTTGATTTTTGGTGGTTAAAATCAATTAACATTCGGATCTGTTTAATAACCTACCATATAATCAATTTCTTTGTGCTTTTTGGGAAGGGATTTGGCTCTTTAAACTCCAATTTTGGATGTGCATCCAATTCAGACGACATTCCGGCAAGCCGCTGCCGCAACAACATACCGCCCTTTCCTCATCTCGTAGTTCTCCAATTTAGTTCTCTCTGCATTTTTTTTTATTTGTTTTAAATGTTTAATATTGGCCCTTGGATCAAATAGAGGCAAATCCAACGGCTGTATAAAACTTAGTCTAACAGACTGTCAATAAGTTACAGTTTGACTCTTTCCTCCCTTATAAACCACAGTTTCTTGTTATGAAGGGATCAATAAAAATTATTTATTTCTTCCAACGTGTTTACGCTACATCAAAATTAGTTTTAACAATGTACTCCGTAATTCCTTAATTAGAATACTTTCTTTTGACCTATGTTAGTAGATACATGGTGCACATGCATGACCTCACAGGAAGCTATTGCTTTGACATTTACAATCTACTTCCTACAAGTTATGTGAAAAATACGCCCATTCAGTTTTTTGGGATTATTAGACTTGGATGATGATGATGATGGACAAAAATGCCCTCTATCTATTTAATAACTTTTCGCGAAGGTTAATTTTCCCTTTGGTTAGTTCAAGGCCTCAAATTTATTTTCAACATTTGTTTTGCAATTGGTTAATTATACCCAAAAACAAATGGTAATTAATTGTAAGTTCAACATTAAAAAGTTTATCACGGTTGATCTACAAATTTCTTTAAAAAGTTTATCGTTTATTGTTAATGATTTATGTTAGTTATGTTAGCATGAAATACATGTTTATATGATATATTAATGATAAAGGTATTATATTTATCTTGGATTGGAAAAGTGTAAAAGCATAAGATAATGCCAAGCACTAATTCTGATGAAAACTAGCTTTTTATCTATTGCCAATCATAGCTTTTTTAAGCTAGCTATTTTCTAGTTGCTTTCTCTATGCAGATCTGTCACCAGGAAACGGTGTCAAATGAGTTCAATATATGAATCAAAGAACTCGATTCCAACAACAAATTTTGGAGGCACTCCCCAAGAATTAGAGTACTTTGTTTGTGTATTGATTAAGGTGCTGTTTGGTTTAACATTTCAGTTTTCATTTTTTAAAAACTAGGGTTTGAGATTTTTTTTAATATAATTTTCTATATACAAAAGCCTGTTTAATTAAACTTTTGAAAAAATAATTTTCAAACTATAAAAAATAGTTTTCCATATGCAAAAGCCTTTTTAGCAGTAATAAATATACTTAACTTATAATTGATAAATTAATAACTAGAATATTAATCAACCACGGTAGAACCAGAAGAACTAATGTTTGAACCGTTGAACCATAAATCGAGATCTTGACTATAATGCCTTGGAATTCTACACAGTCCCTAGCATGTTACTAACAATCCATCATAACATATAGTAAACCAATTCTTCAAATAAATCATATATCACGGTACAAATTATTGAATTATAATGACAATGAAACAGAATCCATTTGGCCTAAAACTTTAGTCTAAACTATCGCAAAATGTAAACAAGGCCAATGGCCTAAAACTGTCCAGAAAATATAAAGAAAAAATATAAAAAGACATCCATCCCGAGTGAGCTTCAACATTAACCTAGCCTTGGTTCCCTCGGCCACCGCATCCTCTGCGAGCCATATCTACAGTCAAGAAGTCACTCAGGAATCAATCACATGTTCGCATTATATTAAGTAAGGAAAATAAGTACAGAAACCCGAATAACTTATCGCTAACTATGTCCATTTATAGATATTTGTATTGGACCTACATAAAGCCAAGTGTCGACATCTGCTACAACAGGTTATAAGTTTAAATATTAAACACATGTAAAAAAACAATATGCAACATGGATTGATGCAAATAAGGCACACAATGCAAACAATGCATCCAAGGCAAAGATTCCTTTCTCCTTTCTCAATCTTTCAATACACCCGATCTGTAATATATGTAATATATATGATATTCCTCAATCATCGATTGAGGATTTGTAAGTACTTTTCTCCCCCCTTATTAATAATATTGTGTATTTAATAATTTTGATTTTTATTTTAGTTTAATATGAGGATCATATATGACTAATCTATTTCTCTTATATGAGCAATATACTAAAAACATTCCTGGTTGTGTGCCATTAGAATCGTGTAGATGGATGGTCTATTATAAAAAACATCACCTAAGTGGCCTACAGTTGTCCAGAAAATATAAAGAAATAACATAAAAAGATATCCATCCCCGATTGAGCTTCAATATTAACCTAGCCTTGGTTTCATTGGCCACCGATCTTTGATTATGCTTGGCATTTTATAAGAGAAAAATAGTAAAAAAAATGCAATCTTAAGATTATATAACAAGGAAAAAATATTGTTCTCATTAATAATTAACAATAGTAATGTAATCATTCGTTGAAGTAAGTAGAATAATATTTCTCAAAATTTTGTTTGTTGTAACTCAGTAACTATATTGTATAGACAAACTTGTTTAAAAAAAATATATTTATGCTATTATTAAAAGTGAACAGAAAATTGATTGTAGAATTTTGTGGTGTGCCAAAATTGCATATTAAATTCACATAATTTACAATTTATTTTAATATAGTATGTCACGCCTTGAAATTTTCCAAATCCGGGGATTTGAACGAAAAGAAAAAGAAAACAAAATAAAATACATCAATAACAAGTAGAACCAACCTGCAATAACTATTACACATTTATATCAGATGCCTACAGTGATCCACATTAAAAATACATAATACATAAACTAAAATGCAACATACCGAGTTGTAAATACACAAACTCCATCAAGCTACATGCTTGTCAAAATAAAATAAAAGTCTAATACATATCCTCGAGCCTCAAATCCCAAATTCAACTACTACGAAGCCACCTTAAATCGACTACCAAACATCAACATAGGTATACCTGCCACTCTAGCATGCCCGCACTATACTCTGCCCCTATAAAACCGAATAAGCAACAATATACAAAAGGAAAAAAATGTAAGAGTCATATTTTAAATAATACGATAAATGATAATCTAAGAAGTATATATATCATATTATTCCTATAACCCATTACTGATTCGAAGTAATACCGATTCCTGAGTTCCGATTATTACTAAGTTCTAACTTCCCGCGTTTCGGTTCAAATTGCCATATATTGATTTCCAAGCTCTAGTCTCTAAGTTACAAGTTTATACTAAGGCACGTTTACAACATGCGGAAAAACCTAAAAGTTCACTCAGATTTCCAACATACTAAGTATGTAACTACAATGTCCAATCTCTGAGTTCAATTATTACATGCTCTAAACATAAAGGGAAAGTACCTATCTATCAATGCCATTGATAAGAGAGTAAATAAGAAACAAATAAATAATGACATATCACGTATGTCAGAGCTACGAATACTGAAAGTATCATAATACAATAAATACTAAAGTATACCGAGTACTGAAGTACACTAAATGCCAAATATACTAAATACCGAGATACCGAACACTGAATACCGAATACCGAAGGCATCTCATGCCCCAATACCAAATACACCATATAATAAATCATGAAGGCATCTCATATCCCAACTATGAGTATACCGAATAATGAATCATTGGGGCATCTTATGCCCCAATAACGAGTATACCGAATATTGAATCACGAAGTCAACTCAAGCCCCGATCCTGAATATACCAAATACTAAATATCGAAGGCAACTCATGCCTCCGATCCCAAATACACCGAATATCGAAGGTAACTCATGCCCTCGATTCCAATAGGGCACTCAACCCAGGGCTACTTAAGCCCTCTTATGAATAGCACAAGACGCGCAGGTGCCACAATCATAAGTCTAGATTCTGAATTCTAATTCAGAGCTACCAGACACTCTCTCCGAAGGGTAATAAATCCACTAAATTCGAATAATATGCACGTTAACTGCCTAAATATATACATCCGCAATGTAAATGTTCTTTTAAATTTTAAAATCATTTATGAAAACTCCTCGAGTTAATCATACTTTTCCCATTCCAAAACATCATTCTTTTTTCCAAAAACCCGAAAAACTAATTTTCCAAAACTTTATATCCAAAATCTTTAAGTTTCGCTACCATTTTCAAAACTACAACATTATAATTTTTCAAATACCAAATATATTTTTTCAAATCTCTATATGTAATTAATTTTTTAAAAGCTCATGTTTCTCGAAAAAGAATTGACATAAAATCCCTTTTCACATGCTACGAATGTGTATATATATACCAATTACCTCTTTAATAATAAGTAACAAAAATTAGTTAAGGCAACTAATTCAACGAATACATCTAAACCACGAATCGCTACGACTCTGCCACGAATATGTCACAACTCTGCCACGAGTATACCATGAATACACCCCGAATTCAAATCAATAAGCCACAAATATATATATATATATATATATATATGTATATATATGTATTTGTATTTGTCATGATATATATGTGTGTGTGTGTGTGTGTATGTGTGTTTGTGTGCGTTATAAATGTAGAAATGACTACTACTAATATGCCTCAATCATGTACGTAATCAACATTTATCCGAATTAATGTACAATGATTCCCTAACATATAAGTATGCTACTTATTGCTACAAAAATATTTTTCATAAGAAAAACAATACAACATGCCATACATGTCAATATACGTATGAAGATTCCATATTATATTAATACTCTAAATCTGCCCAAACCTTGAATGCCTCTGAAACGTTATCAAAATGCCTCTTTTACTATTCCAAAAAATGCCCCTTCTTCTGCCACTGAATGACTATACTTTCGCTACTTGAATCATCGTGCTCCTATACACGAAAACGGTCTATAACATGTAATGAAAGTATTTTCTAATTTTATTTCATTAATCTTGATTGTTATGGAAAATGCGAAAATGTAACCAAGATAACGAAAATATAAAACTTACACCCACGAGTAACCATCGCGATGGTGAGTAGAAAGTGTAGATACCTCAAAGCCGAACGTCGAATGAAATGAGATAAAATAGCTTTAAGAACCTCCAAAACTTCAACTCTCAAAATGACCACACTCCGAGTATCGAATTATAATGAACTTGTACAAAAAAATGATCCATGAGATATAAAGACAAAGTTTTTCAACTTTATTTCAACAAACAACTTGGTATGCAAACCGTGGTAAAACCAACAATAAAACAAGGAACAACTTACATCAAAATAATGCTCTCATGACATAGACTCCGAATATGTAAATATTTTCCACAAATAAAGACCCGAGCTAGATGGATTGTCGAAGAAAAACTCAAAATTTCTATCTCACCACTACTTCTTTCCTCTATTCTCTTTTTCAGACAAAAAGGAAAATGAAATGATAAATGGCTCTCATTTCAAGTAATAAAGTAGTAGGGCCCAAA
>MKEJ01039231.1:0-14301 GCA_001753735.1 Embelia ribes
ATCAAGACAATTTAATGCATCCTTCAAATTCCATCTTCTAGCTCCTGGATGTGGAGGAAATTTCTTCAACTTATACCTATGATAAGACCTTTTATTTTTATGCCAATTAGAAATGATGCCACAACCTTTTTCTGGTATCATTCTTGGCTTCCCATTGGACCTCTTCACTCAATCCTGAATCAAAGAGTCATCTATGATTCCGGGTTGGACAATAAAGCTAAAGTTAGTAACATTATTAGCATCGGCACTTGGTGCTGGCCCCCTTAAATCTATTGAGTTACTGGACTTCAGAGGCATTCCCCAACCTGTTTTAAGCAGTCATCACAAGGTAGACTAGACCCCAAGTGCAACCATAGGTTTCTCTATTACTTCAACTTGGGAATATATCAAAAATAAGAATCCAAAAATTCCCTGGTCCCACCATAACTCATTTAGCAAATGCATTTACAAATGCCGTTTTCTTTTGTGGCTAGCTATTAGGAGACAGCTTACTACAATTGACAGATTGCAATTATTAGGTGTCAGCCAGGCTAATAGATGTGCCCTATGCAGAGGTGACGAAACAGTATTGCTATTCGCTCTTTTTGAAGTGTGTCATGGCTAATAGATTTTGGACAGGAATTATTGGGAAGGCAGGGTTTGTTTCTAATATAGCTCAGTGAATCAGTAGATAACGAAGCTAAAGGATAGATTCTTAGCATCTACTTTTGGAAAATTGATTATCCTGTTCAGTTTATGTTGTTTGGAGAGAAAGGAATGCTAGAAGACATGAAGGCAAGTAATGTTCTTTTGAATATTTGGTTCAACAAATTTTGTTTTTGGTTGTTGCTAGTCTTAACAAATGAGAAATGTACCCAAATCCACAAGGAACTCAGCAATCCACTGTGATTGAAGCTAGATTCTCAAATTTGCACTAGTTTGAGGGATTGGGTTCCATTTGGAAGGTTTTTTGTGTTTATTTTTTGTATTTTCTCTGTTGAGATGCCCCTGTGTCTGCATATTTTTCTCTTCAAGGCAATCAAATCTTTCAAAACGAACAAGGTCTTATAGTGGTTGAATGATGCTAGATATGCAAAGCTTTAAATAAGTCCAGAACCTTAGAAGAACGGGAGGAGAGAGGTGGCCAAAAAACTTCCACTAGAGTGACATGAACAGGAGGATGCAGTAACTATAAGAAAGGCCAGTCGAAAAGAAAAGGGACCTTCAAGTGGCAATTGTCAAAGATATTCTATTTTTATGTTTCATTTTCCCCCTTAATAGATGATATATGGATTATAACTTCCATTCTTTCCACTAGCGCATGTTGCTGATGAGGACTAAAGATAAACGACTGCGATCTGGAATGGAGATATGAATCGGAAGTGCAACATTTAGCAGCATGCCTTCTATTATGATTGTTTTGAGGATTCTAAGTATTATTTTGGATATATGTTATTGTCAAGCATTGTGGTGGTGCTTTTATCATGTTCTTTTTGCTATGTTATGGTGTGATTCTCTGTGAACTATAATTTGGGTCACCGGTTTTTGTCCCATGATGACTTGTCTTGAAATTTAGGTTCATGTAATTTAATATTTTAGGAAGTATCCTTTTGGATCTAAGAAATAGGCAAATGACTCCAAGTTTTTTGGCTTGGGTTGGAGCTACTACATAAGTTGCTTGTGTGTGTTCAGAAATTCCTTGCTCTTCAAAAGAAAGAATAAGCATATTTGCTCAATTAGGAAACGGAAGCGGGAATCATCAGGAGAAACGGAAGCAAGAAACACGGTCTAAAAATATAGGGGAAACAGGAAAACGATTGTAAAACTTCTCGGATACGATTGTAAAACATGTGGGAAATGTAGAGAAAACGTATGTAATTCTTTAATCTAGTATTGAAAAATATTTTTCAAACTTATAAATACCCGTTATACGTGGACTTCTATCCTTATATTTGATACTTTTTATAAACTTATTACTCATAATTTAAAAGAATATACAAAAAAAAACGTTTGATTTAGCATAAAAATACTATAAACGCCATATTTCACTATATTTTTATTTATTTTTATTTAATTTTGTATGAATATGAGTCATCAAATTTCCTACAAGTTTCCAACTAGCCAGTGTTATTAAAAGTTATAGGCGCCTTTAAGATGCCGTATATTGCCCTAGGCACTAGGCGCCAGCCAATGCACTCGCCTTAATAATACCAGGCGCTAATTATTTTTTCAATAAAATCGAATAATTTTATAATATTATAGTACTTTCAGGTGCATGTGGAAGTATAAGCTCTTGTTATAGATACGAGAAAGTGTTGATAACTTGATATATTATTACGTAACCCTTTCATAGTTTATATTTAACTGATTTTCTTTGAAAAGTAATAATAAGTGATGAAAACAATACGATAAATCATAATAACATGATGTGAGGCGCTAGCCTTAGCTCTTTAGGCGTTAGTGCGTTAGCTAAAGCGCACGCCTAGGCACTCCTTAGTGACGTTGCTCGCTTGGACTCATATGAAATGCCTTGCCCTTCGTCGCCCAAGAGTCTAGGTGAGAGCCTGGAGAGCTTTTAATAACACTGCTACTAGTATCAATAATGTTTCCTTAGTCGTTTCCCGCGCATTTCCTATGTGTATCATTTGAGTTTCCGAAACGTTTCGGATTTCCGAGGCAGTTCCTACGTGTTTCCGAGGCGTTTCTTACGCATTTCCCTTCAAAAATCTTCGGCATTTCGCCTTGGTACTGGACCGGAAACCGGCATTTCCGATAACTATGAGAATAAGCCTACCAAATTAGATTTGTACATGAACTCACTTATACGTGCAAATAACAGCAAACAGTGACTCCTGCTTTAGATCCTATCAAGCTGCACATCAAATGACAAGGCTGATCTTAGGATAACTCCATTTGGTGAAGAAAGTGAATTATATGGAAAGGGACCAAGAGAGTAAGAGTTGAGAGAGATTGTCAGTTCAGTGTATAGATAACATTTCTGAATTACAGAAACTTTAATACCAATGATTTAACACTAAGCATAGATATAGCAGCCATTTTTAGACTTTATTATTGGTGATATAGCCCAGATACTTCAGCAAAAACCTCAATCACAGAAAGAGATTTCAGGTTACAGAGGATATAGCTTCAGCCTCTTACACTTTCTTCATTATTATTCTCTTCTTTCCGATATTTCGGATTCCTTCAAGTTGTCAGCTTAAAAGCAGTGTGTTCAGGGCTTGGCGCTTAAAAGCAGTGTGTTCAGGGCTTGGCCCCCTTAAGACACTTTCTTTTTTTAATAATAATTTAATAAAAAGAAGTAAAATATCATCAAACCCAAGTAGTGCAGAATACAATATTCTGCTGAAGTGAAAATTGTAGAACCCTTAAGCGTGTTTCCGTGCCGGGGGATATTACACTTATCTATTGGAATTTTCACGTGCTCAAAAGGAACTTGAGCTTTTGCAATACCTCTACAGAACAAGGAAAAAAAGTATGAGTTACGAGAAATCGGGCATCAGAAGTACTTCATCATGCTAATCTAATACACATGAAGATAGGACTGTGTAGAACCTATAGAACAGTGATCTTTTTAAAATCTCAAATGATGCAAATGTTGCATTATCAAGTCTGAAACATTGTTCCCCTATTGGTTTTCTTCAACCATTCCTTGTGAAAAGGAAAGGTTTTCTCATGGAATCTCTGTTCAAGCTTATCAAATAGTTTCATGACTAATATGGGCAAAATTTTCAACAATCTTTTTAATGCAAGAGAACAAAGAAAATAGGAGAAATGAAAGAAATAGAAAAAGAAAAGAGGAAGAAGAAACACAATTCTTTTATTCTCAAAAATCAATTCTAAATAAGCCTCATAAATATAGGGGAATAAACCCTAATTCTAGAAAAGGAAATAAAATCATAATAAAACATAAAAGAAAATATTAGATAGCCTATTTTAATTCCCTAAGGAAATAATAGACTAACTTATTAAACTAAATAAAATGCTGACTTATTTAAATAAATAAATAACTTAAAATATTCATATCTTCCTTATTGATCTCCATCATTCTCCCCCGGTTCAAAAAAGTTCAACCTAGAACTTGAAAGCTTCAAAGAAAGGAGTTGCAATCCAATCATGCACCATATATTAGCATAAGCATCCCACTTGAACTAACTTTCCGATTATACCAATATACTCTTTAACATCTTTCTTCGACCTGAATAATCCCATGACATACCACACTAATTGTTCACTTTTGATTATTGAATTGAATATTGAGAATATTGTTTGCCCTCTTCTCTTCTTCTCTTCTTTCCATTCTTTTTTCTAATTTCCCCTCATCTCTTTCTATAATATTTCTCTCATATTTATGGGTTCATTGTTAATTAATTCTCCATTTTCAGTTCCATGTCAGAAACCAAATAATGGAAACTATAACCAAGAACTACAGATAAACATCATCCAGAATATGCAAGGATGGATATACTCATCTCGCAGCCAGGAAGGAAAGGGAAATGCACAACAGCTTTAAAAGCCGTAATATTAATTTCAGACGAAGGCAATTTGCAAACTTACATTGACCAAATCTACTCCTCAATTTGCGTCAGTAATAGGTTGAAGTTGCTAGTAATAACATTTCCGTTGAATAATTTGTTATCTAGGGCATGGACTTTCTTGTTGCAAAGTTTGAACTGCTTTCATAAAAGGTCTACCTGAAACTCAAAAGTAGCAGGGCACTTTTTTTTTTTTTTTTTGGGTACATTGGAAGCCTTTCTCCGTGGGAGGGGGGAGTCGAACCCGGGAGCTCCTACTAAGGAGTTCGAGTATTAGCCACTAGGCTAGCCCTAGTGGTTGTAGGGCACTCTAATTGATGCACATCTCTTGTAATTTTCTTTTCTTTTTATACTCAGATTCCACAAGTCTATCTTCAAGTAAGTTTAACGTAAAACTAGATGGCGCTGCAAGATATTTGCGTAAAATAACCAATTTAAGCACGTGCATAACAGATATAGCAAGGTAGTACGAAGTTGTCAGATTGAACATCATGTAAAACCAGAATCAATATGAAAGCAGAAAGAGAGGAGAGAGTTACATGTTTCGATAACTTTCTGCATGAGAACTGACTAGAACAAAAGCCAAAAAAGAGCAGCAGAAGATTTTTAAAGAAAGTGTTTAAGTGGCAATGCTCCTTCCAATCGAATTTAATCAAAATATGATTGGAAACTCCTAAGAAATTGAAATGTGATCCGGCTTTGAAAACTCTGGGGAAAACGTAAGATATTTTAATCAACAAACTAGAAACCTCAGAAAAATGTGATAAAAATTAACACCTAAAAAAAAATTACTTGCCCCAAAGAAAGGTGATTAAATGATGAATTAAATAACGAACCCACAGGCGGCCATAGGAGTACAAAAGATAAGAACACTTTAGGACACTGACATCATAATACAGACTGATTAAAGACATCAATTATTACATCTAACAAAAGATGGCTCAAGTAATTATTACCAGTTGATTCTGTCATCAATACAAATCTGTACAAGTTGAGGGCAGAAAGAACCTGCAGAATGTAATAGCAACCATATGAATCAATGGTCCACTCCACAAGGGACAATCCAGTAGAGAGAAATATCCAAGCAGATAAACATAGAAAATACTGACACAAGCTCTCTAGGATTTAATTGAAAACAGTTTGCTTCCTTCTTGTTATAAGTACAGCAGTCTCAAACTCAGTAACTCCTAGGGAATTCAAATTCTCCAGTAAAAAAATCCACTAAGATTTGAATGATAACAGATAATAATGTATGGTTTCTGAATAAAAAGAAAAAGAGAATTTATATAGCACTTCCATTTGGTAAGTGGAAAATGTCCGTAATCAACCAATTCCTCAATAAGCTTGAAAAGGAATAAGGACACTTTTTTTTTTTTTTTTTTTTTTTGGGATTTAAAACAAAAAAAATAAACATTTTTTTTTTTTTTTAATTTAAATACAAAAAATATCCCAGAAGCCCAGGTGTATGCAACACCAATATTTCTGTCACCAAATAAAGAATGGCCAGAAACTTTATAGATTTGAAAGTTCAAAGAAAAGGGACAAACATATTTGTTAGCATAGGAAACAAAAGAAATTCCAATCGAAGTATTTGTTTATCATTTCAACGCACTCTATAAAGCTATCAGGTTCAGGGCTGCATGCAGCATGATAATCTCCATGTCGACTATATTATCCAAAAGAAATTTAATTATCAAGAAGCAACGAGAATTTTAAGGTCTTGAATCAGTCTGAATGTTAGCACCACAAAGCATATCATATATGTAAACGTCAATTACAACGTAAGGAAAAGGACAGACGTAATGATAAGCAAGTGTTGAGAGAAAGATGAAAAGCTGCAATTCTAATTTACCATAAGCAAGATACTAAGATATCTCCTATTTTGATCTTTAGTTTTTCCACCAAGATATGTCAAATTATCCAAACTCGCTGAATTCATAACATCCAGTCATCAATTGAATAGTTAATACCAAAGAATATACTACATCTGATAATAATTCCAACTTAAGGTGAAATATGGTAAGTAGGAGAAGAGATAGAGAGAGAGCTACCGCATCGCCAAATTCAGGGAGTGATGGAGGTCCTCCTTTCGGGGGCTTCAAAACCAATGCAACCAACTCAAGGATACCAGCATTCCAAAAGGATGTACTCTGATTTGTGTTATCCTCTGTGTGCATAACCTGATTTCCTGTTGTAATTTGATGGCAATTTTCCATGCGCATCTCATTTCTCACACAATCAATGAGAATGGCAATCTGCGTAGCATGTAACCATCACGTTAGCATACCAAATTCAGATTGAAATGCCAAATCGTGACATATACTCGTATTGTTCGAAAGCGTCAATTATTATGGTTTTCTACTGAAAACTACCATTACCATGGAAGATGAGTTGGAGTTACTGATCAATGCCATTAAAGTATCAAATCTAGGAGAAGTTGGAATATCTGCAAGAACCTGGTTATAAGAAAACAATATTGCCAAAAATCATTAATTAAGAAGACCAATGAGCATATGTCAGCATATGTCTACATGTAATTGTTTGTATAAGGAAATAAATAACTAATAAGCACATGAAAGAAGTAGTGGAGACTAGAAAATGGTCAAAAAAGAAACTCGGCACTGAACCCAGCCAAATTGATTACCTATTTCTTTGAGTGAAGCTGCAAAGATCAGTAATTGGACAAAGATACTGTGGACTTCATAATATAGTAGCATTAGGCATTAGTTCACAATTTGCACTACACATTCAGTACTTTAGAAAGCTAAACACTTGCAAGCAGAAAAGGAGAAAGAATTGCAATGAATAGATGATGCATACCTTTTTAAAAGCATCAAATGCAGTCTTCTTTATCATCGGATCCGGTGCATATATAATGACCATCTCAACAGCCTAAACTGTTTCTTTCAACTATCAGAGAATGAAACAATACGAAATACAGCACATTAACATGAAACGAAATGAGACTACCTGCAAGCCTAAGAAAAGGGTAGGCATGTAAGTTGAGCATTCCACATGTTCATTATTACATTCAGATGAGCTCTTTCCATCAACAATACTCAGAAGGAAATCAATGGCTCGCTTCTTTAATTCCCATGACAAATTGGAACACGTAAATATGTTCCTTAACATGCCTAGAGCTTGCCACCTTTTTGTCTGGCTACTAGAAAGTTCATTTTTTATGGCTGCAAGATCCTGACCAGAAGCTTCAGCTATCTCATTGGATATGTAACCCCAAACAACTGCATAGAACAAGAAATACTATTTGTTAAAACAACAATTTAAGGCAAGCCAAAACATAAGGACAATCAACAACAAATAGAAGCAAGGTAACAAGAAAGATCATCAAAAGCTACGAACCTGCAAGAGATGCTCCATGCTTAGTGTAGGGAAAACAACTCATGCCATCATCTCCAAGATCTGTACATTTTCCATCGAACCAAGCAACATTTTACATATCACTTATTTTTATTTCCAATCAAACATATACAAAAAATTGAAAGAACTCTTCGTCAAAATTTGACACAAAGGGGTATAGATCGTATAGTTGTAAATTGGCCGCCAGTACAGATTGAACTGTCGAGATAGAAAAGAGTTGTGCATAATCCCAGCTCAGACTCCCAGCAAAAACTCCTAAGAAGCCTATTAATACCTAGTTTGTTCTTGTCATTTTATAAGATTTCAGATGAAATGCACATCTTAAAAACCAAAAAAAAAAAAATTATATTGATCGTAACTTGTAATTCCATCCTAAATTATGTTGGTATTGCTCAGAGAATATGTTTCTGATTGTTGGACTCCTTTGAACTTGTTCCATAATAATTAATATGTTAAATCGGAGGTACACTTCCGCACAAAAATGAATTGACTCATTTTACACTACTTAGAGAAGTTTCTTTTAGTTCTTAGTACTGTTATGATAGTCATAAGCCAATGCAACACACTTTACAACAGTATCTTGGGTATTTTACCTCCAGCCAGAGTACTAGAGATTGTGTCAACATCACAGCCTGTTATTAAACCCATATATGACAGATCACAACGTTGAAGGAAGCGAGACAGTTGCTGCACCAAACTAAGTCCGATCGGAAAATTAGAACTAGTTCCAAATGAAACAAAAGCCTGCATCGCAAGGAAAGAAGAAGGCAATAAATCAAAACAAAAGCAATAAATAGCTGCCAGTCTCAAAGCTAAGCTGATAGATTAAAGATAATTAAACACAACAGAAAACTCCAGATTGGAGATGAGTATCAACCATGATTTGCAAGACATATAGACCAAGTAGAGCGCAGAATTTTTCTTTTACTTTGCCCTCCTGTTCCATTAAGCAAAAATCAGGTTGTAAGTATCGGAATAGACACCAGAATAATGTAACAAAGCGAGTATAACGGAAAAAGGAGCACAGACCAACTTCAAATAAAGTAATTGAATAGAGCTGGCTACATCAACTGATCGCTTGAACAAATCCTCATAATTTGTCTCTTCCTCATCCGACTCTGACAACACGGTCTTTAAAACATTGACAATAACAGGAACTGTTTCTTTTAGTTGCTCAAACTGACGTCTCTGAATTAAAATAAGAACTGAAAACCAGAAACAAGAATGCATTATGCAGACAATAGAACAGACAATAGATATGTGTTTCCTTTAGTTACACGGTCTTTTAGTCTCCTATCTGGGCACCATCAATCCCGATATTCATCAAGACGCTACCATATCAAGAGAACATATGACAAACAAGAACTAAATGTGAAAGAACAGACAATAGATATGTGTTCCAGCAGTCTTTATGCGAGAAGAACTGCCTTAGTTTTCTGATTATGCAAAATCAATTCATTACTCAGTACAGAAAACCAGAATACATTATGCACTCTAAGAAGTTGTAAGCATTAGGAAGCAGTACGTTCTTATCTATCTTTCCTTGTCTTTGTGGAGTAAATGACATAGATTCTCAGTACATTCTTCTCTATCTTTCCTTGTCTTTGTTAAGTAAATGACATGGATTCTTAGACTAAATCAATGTAAAAACAACCTTTCATTTTTCATAGCGAGGCCAATGGAGAATGAAATGTTGCTTGTAAATAATATGCACTTAGGTTGTTAAACATTTCTACTAACAACGTGCATATTCAAAATGACCTTAACTAAAATAAAATTCCTAATAGCTCCCCATAAAATATAATCCCACAACATTTATCCAGAAGTTATGTATTACCTTTAGCCACCCCGGTTACAACAGGAGCATAATAGCCAGTAACCTTGAACATCTTGCCTGGAGAATCTAGCGCCTAGTCAAATTTCACGATAAACTTGCATCAAGTAGTTGTCCATGAGCATCACAGTTACAAAGAAAACGAAAGGCCAAATTCTCACAAAAGGCAAGCAATGATATCCACATGTAGTAGTGTTGTCATTACAAAGAACATGGCTCCATTTACATAAAGACAGGTATTATTATGTGTAAAGAACAAATTCGAGCATTTGTGAGCATCAATATAGACAGGAAGGCCTAACTTGACAGGAGAAACCCTCCCCAGCCTACAACCTTCAGGTTATTGTTTTGAGTCACACTCTCATTTACCTGCCTATGCAATCTGATTTACCCGCCCAAAAAAAAAAGCAATTGAACCTCAATTATGTCAGTCTGACAAAAATAAAACGTCCGAGTTTAACATAACCACCTAACATTTGGTCTTATTAGGAAACCGCAAAATCCAGATGAAACATAAGCATGTGTACAACAGTTCCAAGAATCTAAACTTTTCGAAATTGAGCACACTGTCATTTTCTTTTTTGTACACAACAAATTTCATAGCCCACAATGGATTGTACCCAAGACCACCCAGTCATTTTCTTTTTTGTACACAACAAATTTCATAGCCCACAATGGATTGTACCCAAGACCACCCATATGGAACTGCCAACCGCTCTAAGAGCTGATCGTCTCAAGTACACAATTAAGCTAATAATTCATAAAGCTTACAGCAAACTATAGCCTCGAAATTCCAAGAATTGACTTCACTAAATGAGATACAACCAAACAGCAACCAGAAATTCTAGAGTAGCTATTTGACTTATTCTAAAATCACATTCTTTTTAGCTTTTACTCTGGATAATATAAATGTACATTTAACCATAAAACTGAATGTACCAAAACAATTAGTAGAAAATAGCACACATCCATCAATCAATACTCAAAAGACTCAATAAAAGTCAAAAACTAGTAAAAAATGACCCTGGACCTACAAAAGAAGCCAAAGGAATAGCCAACCCAACTTTCTAACTTTAAGACATTGTTAATCCCAATAGAAGATTTGTATTTGTAACTGACATTTCATTTCTCATCATGAGGCATTAGCATTGAAATCCTGTCTTTCATCTTCCATATTTTGGGCCGACATACAACAAAATGAGAAACCTAACATTTATAAGGGACTCAAAGAAATTACAAATTTGGTAAGGAGCAACAGATAGAAAGCTTAGGGCTGCAAATGGATAATAGACAATTTTTTCCATCATCTTTATAAAAGCAACATTGATGAGAAAAAAAACTTGAATTATCTCATTTTACTTGGTCATCTGCTCGATGAATGTGTCATCTTAAAATTTTAAGCTGTTGGCAGAGGGTAAATTAATTATTGAATTTACAAAACTGCACTCACGTATGACCAAAATTTGCTGGGGGAGTGGCCTAACACGTCTTATATGCTTATCTTACTTGGATTACAAATAGATCAAATTTAGGTGCCTCCACATGTCATTTGGAATCGATCTCTCTCCGCTACAAACCGATCCCGACTTCTCTTAGACTGGGTTGTCAAGATCTGCTCGCAAACAAACTCGCTTCTTGCCCATGTACTCGTAACGTCCCCCTTGACAAGTAGCTGAGAAAAATTGACCAGAATTTTGGCTTCTTCAAAATCTTGTTCAATTTGTTAAAAGGATTTATTATTATTATTATTATTATTTATTATTTATTTATTATTTTTTTTTTAATCTTAAGCTGTTATGGGGTAGTGCAGTTGGTTTTTTCTCCAAATTATCAACAGTGAATATTTTGCCATGCATTAAAGTTGACTCATAACAAGGTATATCGTGTTAGAAGCAGCAACAAAGCACCACACAACTCATGAGGAAAAAAAACTACTAAACCACTAGAGTCTAATAAAAAGATAGCTAAAAACATCTAAATCAAGTCTTCATCTAAAAAAATGTACCTATTTCCCAAGCCAAACCAAGGAGCTATACGAAAAACCTCACCAAAGCAAGATTGCAGACACCAACTCACTCTTTAAAAAACAACAGGGGACAATAGTTTGCAAGAAATGAAGAATTTTCCAAGAATAAATAAATAAGTACTTCTGAATGAATGAAGCCATAACTAATCAGGGTAAGAAATACCATGTACCTCACACAGAATTGAAAGCATATCGCGAGGACTACAAATTTCAATAAAGCGGTCAATGACACTCTCAGCAATCTCCAAACATCTTTGAGACACACAGGCGAGCCGTGCAACAGCTTTTGGCAACTCAAAAGAAAGCGCATCAACAACTGCCTAGAGGCCCCAATGATAAACGAAGTCAGCTAAAAGTTCACATAAAAGGGTAAACTGCCACTTCTACCCTGATAGCACCAAGTCTCATGTACCAACATGCGAATTACATGAGTAATAAAGTTCCAAAGGGGTCACCTCGGTAACACTCCATTTCCAGTTTTTATTTGCTTATTTCCAAACACCACAAAATGAAATTACATCTGTTGCATCTAATTCTGTTCCTCTTTGGTGCAAATAAATGAAACACATATGATATATCCAAAAGGCTGATAAAGGTGAAAGGCCCAACAACTTGTTCTCGTGTTCTTTTGTTGATTTCCTCTATATTGTTTAGTCACAATTGGACTTGCATTTCGTGCTAAATTGGTGTTATTGACACATCATATGCCTATTATATGCTAAAAACACATTGTTGCTTATATACACATGTAGATATCTACCAAACCAATCTTACTTTTCACTTTCACAACTAATGGAATAACTAAAAAACATTGAAACTCAAAGCCGAAATTGACAATTCTCAATGTTGCCCAAAGTGCCCCTTAAACATATTGTAATTTGAATGTCAGAATTCCTTTACAATACACATGTTTAAAGAAATTTAGTTTTCGTTTTCACTACCAAGAACCAAAACTTAAAACTAACATTATAAACGAAAACCAAATAAGAAAAATGAAAAACAAGTGAAAATGAAAAGCTAAAAATTGGCAATATCACTAAAGTGTCCCTTCAAGAAATTTTGGTTTAAATGTCTCTACTTCTTCGAATGAAGTCTGATTTAAGGTAACATAAAACAAAAAGCAATATATTAGCAGCAGTAACTGATTAGAAAAATTGTTGCTTCTAATTGATAAAATAGATTCCAGCATGGGATTAAATAGGCATGAGAGGCACTAACGAATTGCTAACTATAAGATTGCTACAATCATGGAAAATCCAACCAATGTAACAATAAGATTGCTACAATATATATCAATGAAGGCGAAGTGATGTATCGATGAATATCCGCAACAACGATGAATATATTCTGTACAATATATAACCGGTTAATTTGACCTGGTCAAGTGAAGGCGAAGTGATGTATCGATGAATATCTGTGACAACGACGAAAGCATTGTCAGCCAACACCTCGTTGTCAGGTTCCGAAATGGCGTCGCTGGCGAGGGAGCTGAGGAACTCAGCCAGTTCCGCAATTGAATCATCGGATTGTTTGAAATTCCCACATTCGATCGCCTGCGAATCCAAGTCAATAGAACTTTAAAAAAATCACAAACACATACATACAAACATACATATATACATACATATATATAAGTGTCTGATAGCTCTGAGTCAGAAAAGCGCTTGATGGCTCTGAGTTAGGATTCGGAATGTATACCCTTCGGGAAGAGCACCTGATAACTCTAAGTCAGGATTTGGAATTTCTACTCTTCGGTGGTAGTGCATGACAACTCTGAATCAGGATTCGGGATTTATACTCTTCGGGGAGAGCACCTGAAAGCTCCAAGTCAGAAGAGTGACCTGATAGCTCTGAGTTTAGATTCTTTTATTAAAGTCGAGGACTTATAAGCATGAATATCATTTTCCTATGGGAAATTATTCAAAGGGGGCTATGGCCCAGAACCGTGTGTCCATCTTTCTTACAAAAAATCATTCGGAGGGGGCTACGGCTCAAGACCGTGTGTCCATCTTTCCTATAGAAATATATTCGGAGGGGGCTACGACCTAGGACAATGTGTCCATCTTTCCTACGGAAAATTATTCGGAGGGGACTACAACCCAGGATCGTGTGTCCATCTTTCCTACGGGAAATTATTTGGAAGGGGCTATGGCCCAGAACATAGAATCCATCTTGCCTACAAAAAATTATTCGGATGCGGCTACGGCCCAAAACTGAGACTCCATCTTTCTTATAGGACATCATTCGGAAGGAGCTACGGCACAGGACTGAAAGTTCATCTTTTCTATGGGAAACCATTACTTGTTGTTGATGTTCGTAGTCGTTGGCAATGTTAGTTGTCATAATCCTTTTTAGGAGTCAGATTTGGTGTTCGAATTTGGTGTTCGGAGTCGATGTTTGATGTCGGTGTTTGTAGTTTTTGTCAGTGTTTGTTGTCATTGGCAGTGTCTATAGTCGTTGTCGGTATTTGATGTCGGTGTTTGTAGTCAAATTCATAGTCGGAGTCAAAATTCATAGTCGGATTCATAATC
>MKEJ01039235.1:0-11405 GCA_001753735.1 Embelia ribes
TGCTGCCAAGAACCCTGCTTGGCAGTTCCTGTCAAATATTTGTCAGCCGTTAGATTAAAAATTAATAATTATATATATATATATATATATATTCCCGGAATCGTGTAGTGCAAAGATTAGACCATATTGAACAAACTGGTAGTCGGAAGACCCAAATGAAATAAACAAAAGTTATAGGTACATAGTTGAAACTGAACCTCAAAGTTGTTGGCCAAAAACTATTATTTAAGGCACAAATTTTAGTTAAGCTAATCATTCTCGGATTCTATAGTCCGTGCATTGTGGATCTCTCCCACTATCTCTGTTATCTCTCTCTCCGTCCTTCCGGGAGAGAGTCTTATATAGATAGCCAGATATCGAAAATGGGAGAGACTAAATACGGAGGAGCATGGGCATATATCCTAATGGGAATAACGCTACTAGTATTTCTCGTAAATTTTCTCCTAACTTTTAACGAGAAGAAAAATAGTAAGAAATTGCCACCTGGCGGAAGAGGGTGGCCGTTGATCGGTGATAGCTTCCGTTGGTTCAATGCCGTCGCTAGTTCTCATCCCCCAAGTTTTGTCCAACAACAAGTTCAAAGGTAAATTAAACATATAGTTAAGTTAATTCCTAGTAATATGCAACAATGCATTTTCATGTAGGTGTAATTTCGAGAGAGAAAAGCACGATACGCTATTTTATAATATGTCAGACGTTTGAAACGTAACGTAGTATAGATTTATGTAAACTTGAGCGAATCGTATCCGTTCGATATTCCAACCATTGATAATACCTAGAATGGCAAAGTTTTTTTGCACATATATTCAAACTATCAATCTAAAATTATTCTCTCTAAAAGCTTCCTTTGGTCTTTTTCAGTTAACTATAGTCTAAAATTTAGAGGGTTTGCCTCATAAAATGTTTTAAGTTTTATCCCTTTATCCTATAGAAATTTCTGAAGTAAAGATGTCTAATATATATATATATATATATATATATAGGAGGGTTGGGGCCAAGTATAATTGTTTTTTAATTATAAGTTAAATATAGTTTAAAATTTTTGGAGGTTTTGCATCATAAAATATTTAAGTTTTATATATAATGAATTAAAAGCGAATTATTGAAAATGCAGGTATGGGAAGATATTTACATGTAGCCTATTTGGGAAAAGAGCAGTGGTATCAGCAGACCCAAGCTTCAACAAATTTGTAATGCAAAATGAGGGGAAACTATTCAAATCTAGCTACCCTAAATCATTTAGAGATTTAGTTGGCAAAAATGGTGTCATCACACAACAAGGGGACCAACAAAGGAAACTCCATGGAATCGCTTCGAATATGATGAGGCTCGAAAAACTCAAATTGCATTTCTTGAACGATATCCAACTTGTTATGGTTCAATCCGTGACGAAGTTTGAAAATAATCGAGACGTTCATCTCCAGGATGTATGTCGAAAGGCAAGTATTTCTTGCATCTTTTTGGTTTGGTTACCGGAATTTTTGAGCATATATTATCGTTATTGTTGTAACGCAATTTGGTAGTAAAAAATTGTATAGTTTATCCACTTTACTCTAGTTTAGTCTCCAATGTGTATATTTTCATATTTATCAAATGCATTTATAATACTTTTACGTAATAGTACTAAAAAAAAGTATTTTTCCACCATCATAAAAAAGAAACTTTCTATTTATAAAATGCAACCAAATATATATATATTAAAATAATGTTATTTGCATTTTACTTTCTTGGGTAAAAGAATTTTCCTAGTCAACGTACACTTATCTTTCTATATCACCTAAAATTATAGTAGCTTTGAAGCTAAAAAAATAGATACGAAAAATATCTAATTTAAAAATAAACAATATGTGATAGCCACATATGTTTCATGATAATCTTATTCATAAATTATAAGATACGTTTCCAAATCTTAATTAGTTATAGGTTTATGTGGTATATATCACTTGTATAGTATACATGTACTATCATATATTTAAAGTTCCAAAAAAAAAAAATGTACCATCATATATTTGACTTAGAGCATGTGCTAATGACTTGCTATGATGCAAGGTGCATATGAAGTGCATGTGGTGGTCGTTTATTACTTATTTTAGGAGTAATAATATTTAAACTACTATTGTACAATTTAATTTAATTATATATATCAAATTTTAATAATAATAATAATTATAGAAATAATGGATGGATGGTGCACAGGTAGCTATAAATCTAATGGTGAATCAATTGCTGGGAGTGTCAAGTGAGGGTGAAGTGGAAGAGATGGCTTGCTACTTCTCTCATTTTGTGGATGGTTGTCTCTCTCTTCCAATCAATCTCCCTGGCTTTGCTTTTCACACTGCCATGAAGGTAATTCAATTTATAAACATGCATGATTCACCTTACAAATTTTAAAAATAAAAAGAAAAATGATTTATTTATTTATTTTATTTTATTTTTAAGGGTAAGAAAAACTTTTCTTGTACCAACATATTTTTCAGAATATGTTTGAAGCAGATGATGTAACATATAGATAGATAAATCCACTAGGAGTAGCCTAGTGGGCCATAACCCAACCTGGAAGTCATGAGTTCGAATTCCTCCACCACCTTGAACTTTCCAAAAAAAAACATATAGATAGATAGATAGATATATGTGCTTATCAATTTTTTTGTTTAAAAACTAGATAACGTTTGATTACTCAATTTAAGTTGAGCTTATTTGTTATTTTGATCTAAATAAATTGAAAATTATATGTCATATATATTTAACTTTTTTTTCAATCAGATATTAAGTGAGAAGCTGCAACCACACGCAACTGTAATTTATGCACGCATGCTATGACTCAAAATAAAATTAAGCACTTTTTGTTGTACGCAATAATATAGCTTATGTAAAAGTTGGTCAAAGAGGGAAAAAGGTTAACAATGAATATGGAACATGGATTTTTATTTTTTTTTAACCTTTTTGACTACTATTGGGAATTTGACATTGAAACTAATAAAAAATAATAATAATTTCTCGAGCCATGTATGTGGAACTTTACATTGAGCCTAAAATTATGTGGATTGGTTTCCTTGACCAAGTTTGTTTTAAAATAAACTTTTTCCCCCATTGTTTGTGGGAGAAAAATTACAGTTTCTTACAAACTTTTTTGCTCCATTATTACTTTGCACCCTGTTCTACTTTTTTTTCCATGTTACTCTATACTACCCAATGAATGTATAGCACTAAATATTTAAAATTTTATATTAGCCACCGCTTGTAATGGGAGAAAGTTGTTTAGTTAATGGAGAATATATTCTACTAGCTTGTAATATTCATTGGTGGTAACGCGTTGGGGGTCAACTAGGGTTAGATACGAGTCGAGTAGAGCCGAGAATTGACCTAATTAAAATTGACCCGATCAGCTGAATCACTACTCGAGATTGAGCTCGAGTCCAGATTCTCCTCCACTCAACTGATTTGGTTACTTTGTTTCCTTACAATAAGAATTACCAAATAAAGTAACATTTTTTGCAACAACCAGTAACATCATCATAGGTTCTTTTCCGACAAAGCTAATCGAAATGAAATCATCCAAAAACACATTCCTAAACAAATATTAACATTATGCATAAATTTTTAAATTCACTCGTGGACTTTTATTCAAACTACTCGTAAACTAACGAGTCAAATAGCCGATACTCAAACTTGACTCGAAACTCAAATCAAACATATCAAGTTACTCGAACTCAATTCCTTTCATTCAAGATTAGAGTTCGGTCCTAGTTGTTGAGTCGAGCTCAAATTACTCGTGAGTAACTCGACTAGTTGTCACCCCTAGGTTGAAGTGGTTGAGTATCAGACATTGAGGTTAAAGTGGAACTCGATTAAAACGATACCCAGGAAAGTGAAATCCGTTAGTGATTGAATATATGTATTTGCTAATTTTATTGGAAAAGAAAGAAAAATACCTTACCAATTATTACCAACAATCACTTTGAATATGTGTTGTGACAGGCAAGAGAAAATATAATATGCAAAATCAATAGTACCATAGCGATGCATCGGAAACAAGAAGAAGCAGAATTAGCAGAATCTGGTAAAAGTTACGGGGTGCTCGGGAGACTGCTAGACGAAGAAAGCTTACCGAATGAAGCGATTATATCGGATTTCATAATAAACCTTCTGTTTGCTGGAAATGAAACTACTTCCAAAACCATGCTCTTTGCTGTTTACTTCCTCACTCAATGCCCCAGGGCACTCAATCAACTACTGGTATTACTATATTATTACTATTATTATCGTCATACACCATCATTATAAATACATATATACTACTGTTTTGTGGTTATCAAAAAAAGAAAAAACATACAACAGTTTTGAAATCCGTTTCCATTCTGTAGTACAGTTCTCTCAGGCTATGTTTTCAATTTGCAGTTTCCGTCCTGGTTTTCCATCGTTTTGGCATGCAAACACTAAAAAACCTTTGAGAAGACATTTGCTATCATGTATCTCATTTTTTCGTCTAAATGCGACTCTTCCAATCATCGAAAATAACATTTTTGTAGGCTTCTTCAAGTAGGTCATATCATTGAATTCAAGTTTTATGACCAATCTCCCAAATGTGTTTCCAATAATGTTTTCTGATTTAGAAACAGAAAGTAGTATCGTAACAATCAAGTGGAACATATACTACCTTTGGGCACTTCAGGTGCTTTTGCAAATGCAAAGTTATATTTTCCCAAACTTCGATAGACGCCCATTTTGGCAACAAGAATACGATATGGATATGTTAAGAATTATTAGTTCGATCTCATAAAGTTCATTAATGAAATATAGGAAGAACACAAAAGTATAAAAAGCGATTCGGATGGAGAAGGCATGCTCACGTGGCAAGATTACAAGAGGATGTCTTTCACTCAGTGTGTAAGTTCAATGCCTGCCCTTTACTGCCTTGAACTATTCTGCTATTTAAATTATGCAAAGGTTATGCTAACCAAATATTATCGCATTAAAACTTGCTTACTCCTTTAAAAAAAAAATTATAATAATAAAAGAACTTATAATAATTGCCGACATCTCAAACTTCAACAACTGTCGCTACTTCTCAATGAAAATTAACAGATGGAGTTAATCTGTGTGCACAGGTTATCGATGAGACATTACGACTAGGGGGCATAGCGATTTGGTTGATGAGAGAAGCAAAAGAAGATGTCGAATACGAAGGTACAAACATAATACTATCTTAGCTACACTTGCACTGAATACAAAAATTAAACCCATGGTAAGGAGGGACAAATATCTCTAATGTGATTTATATGCAGGTTACATAATCCCCAAAGGTAGTTTCGTAGTCCCATTCCTCTCAGCGGTTCATTTAGACGAGGAGTTGTACGAAGGGGCACTCAGTTTTAATCCCTGGAGATGGATAGACCCTCAAAATCAGGTAAAAAAATACAACTACGCATAACGGAGGTTTTTGTTTCCCAATGTTCTGCAGAAGCAACGTACTTTTGGATTACTCAATCATTCAATCCCCAAAACTTACCTTATTTTCCTCAATAAAATGAATGCAGGAAAAGAGGAACTGGAGGAGTAGTCCCTTTTATGCTCCGTTTGGTGGAGGAGCTCGATTTTGTCCGGGGGCAGAGTTGGCTCGACTTCAAATCGCTCTATTTCTTCATTACTTCATCACCACCTACAGGTCATTCATTTCTCCTCCTTTTTCTTACACACCTACACACACATGGGAACAACCAAAAACAAACTCTTTATGTTGATCTTGTGTTGGGATTCAACCTAATGGTTTGTACTTCTTTTGACAGGTGGGTCCAACTCAAGGAGGATCGAATGTCTTTCTTCCCATCCGCGCGTTTGGTTAACGGTTTTCAAATCCGAATCACCAGAAGGAATGATGATCTCAAAGCAACATAAGTTATAAGAACGCTTATTTTAGGCATACAGCATTAATGCTTGTCACTTGTTATCATTTATTGTCAATCTAAGGAAAAAATTCAAAAAATTATCTCCTAACAAACAAAACCTAACTTTTGCTTCTTCTTTTTGATCTTATGAGTTCTACTCTACTGCGGGTCATAATTTGCATCATTGAATGAATACAACCACCGAGTGGTAGTTTTCAATGCAATGACGGTGGCAACTACCTTAATTTCAGCCTGCAACAACCATCTTTTCTAAACCATCTAATCACAAGTTATTCGACACTAACTAGTCCAATTCGTCCGACTATGCTAACGAGTATGCAGCTACAAAGTAGATCGTAAATTGCATATCTCAGATGAACCTCCTTGAGTTATAGTAAACGTAGTTCAAACTATTTTCAAATTTGAAGAACTGCAAATACCTATTAGCATGTCAAACACTTGTATCGAACAGGAAGGGACTTTCTGCTTCACCATGGTTTGATCTAACAAAATGAGATCAATAATTTGTTGGATCTGAAAATAGTCAAGCAGAAAAGACGCCGACTTAACTAATCTGACCGACTAAATTCACTCCAATGGACTCAATTCTACAAGGCTACAATGATTACCCTATTGCTCTGCATAAAGATTATTTTGGACAGGTCGTGTGCTTTACTAACATGATTTGATGCATTCCGCGTTATAAAGAAATCAACTAGAATCACAAAAGACATAATTTCGCAGATAATTGAATGCTTCAATTTTCTACTTACACATCTTTTTTATTATTTAATGCCTCAAATTTAAGGTAGAAATAAGGCATAATCTTATTAGTGACTGCCACATATGTCTCTACACAGTGAAAGTCAAGGTGAAAACTTTCTGAGGTCAACTTTTTCTTAACTATAAGTTGTAAACAACAGGCGGAAACCAACTCTCCTCAATCCTCATACACGACAAAGTTAAAATTACCATTACCACTGTAAGCCATTATTCTCTGCCCACGATTGTGTGTGGCCGTATCAATGCCTCTAAGCTGCCTTCATAATTTTCCAGATCATTCAAGCAAACCACACAGAGGCATCCGTCATGAACTTCTAAATCAACTGTGGTATCTCCATCCATAGTCTTCGTCTTTGGCACTTCAATGAACTTATTCATGTGTGGATCAAAGTATTATATGGTAGGGAAGAAGAATTTTACCTCTACAATCATCATAATCGTCATACGATTCACCTTTGGTGCAATACACTCGTTAGTGTCTTCTAAAAAACATGATCATCTCCGTGGCACAAGTATTTTCCCATATACTCATCCCACAAGTAGGAAACATAGCAACCTTCCCCGCCTAAACTCAAACGAATTGCACGAATCTACTAACAAAAACTAGAATTCAGCATTGCATAATCATAGCAGAGTCTGAACACGGCATAAATTTCTTCGCCTGTACTGCCTAGAAGTTCACATGAGCACTCTTGTGAAGAAAGGGTTCCACACGAATAAATGAGAGCGACAATTAGAATAAGCATCAATCAATTTAAAGAACCACACACAGTAATGTTGTGACTCTCACATTGGGCCAGCACACTCTCCACAGTGACTTCGTAGTTGGTCAAATAAAATGAGATACATCCGTTTGCCAAAAGGCAACATACTAAAGCCATGGTGATGTTTGTCACAGTCAGGGAATCTCAATTCAAATTAGATATTTCTTATGCTTTGAATCACATTCTAAACGAGCAATGAATTGAAGAGGTAACCTTGAGAGTACCTCGATGAGATTTTCAGGCAACAGGAGTCTAGTAGAGCTGTTTCTAGGGTTTGAGTTTTGTTGACTCAAACTCTCTTTCTTTTTTTTTTCCTTCTTCTCTTTCCCTTTCTCTGTCTATTTCCTTTCTCACTCTCGCTCCACTAGCCATTGACATTAAGCCCAGACCTTCCAATAAGCTTCTGTATCGCTTCCCCCTCCCACTCTCTCTTTCTCCGCCTCAAAAACGCCAGACTTTTGCAGGGGACAGAATAGACCTTCCATAAATTAGTAAGGATTTTTCAATATCACATTCATAAATTATTATAGTTGGTTAAAATAAAATCACAAAATTAGAGGATCCTAATATCATTACTGACCAATTCAATAATTTTGCAACTAGGGCATATGGTTATTATTTTTTAGCTTAATTTTGAATTAACGGATGGTCATACAGGAGGGCTATCATCATTTTTTTTATATATTTATTTTTACAATAAGCATCCTTTTTAAACTTTAGTCTGTCACGAATTTTCTTTACTCCTCTCTCAATCTCCCCATCTCCCCCTCTTTTTTGAAGTGAACATTCCCAGTAGAGTAGCTAAACTTTAGCTACTCATTTAGCTACTCAAGTCCAAAAATCTGCCTGCAGCAGTGTCACTAAAAATGCAATTAAGTAGCTAAATTTAGAGATCAAGAGATTTGGGTCAATAAATATAGCCACCAAAACTTGTTACTGCAGCACTGGAGCTATATTTTTTTATTATTAAAGTAAACGTACGGAAGGCAACAAAAGGCTTTCCTCGTCTCTCTCCTCTTATAACTTTCTCTCTCCTCTTGAGCTCTGACTATAGGCGAAACAAATCGTCTCTCCTCCTCTTCTTCTTTATGTTGTTCTTATCTAAATCTCACTAATTCAAAGTTGCATTAGCCCTTTCAATTTATATTCCAGCTTTAGCTAATCAGCACATAAATCTTCGGTGCCGAAAACAAGTGGATTGAGAGCAGAGGTAGTAAGATTGAACGGTTTATGGTGGTGGCGAGTGGCGGTGAGATCTAGAGGTCTCTGTTGGTGGTGAAATTGCAGAAGAATATGCACATTTTTTGGGGGGGGTTTCAATTTTTTTTTATCATCCCCAATTTTCAATAACAGTTTCTGTAAGGTTCCCTTCATTTGTAGGGTTCTCAATTTCATATAACAATTATCCCCAATTTTCAATTATGTTCTCTAAGATTCTCAATTTCACTGAAGAAGAATTTTTAGTGTTTTCAATTTGATTGAATAGCCATCCTCAATTCAGGGTTTTAAATTAATATGAATATTTAATTATTTGGAGATTGAAAATAGCTACTCTGATGTGGGCATTTGTTATTTAATGGGTATCTAAAATTTAGTACCCAAATTTAATGGCTCAAAAATAGACGCTGTTGGGAATGCTCTAACCACCTCAAGGAGGTGAACAGTGAGCATTTCCAAAAAGAACCACCCTACTAGAGCACTCTTACTAGTCGAAATGCGAAGCAAATGAGGGAATATGAACATCTCATAAAGGGTCTTGGGATCACGCCGACTATCTTTCTTAAAATCAATTTTACTACACACCAGCACCAACATTGACAATAATATGATAGGAAAAGGCCTCAAAACATACATAACACCATCCATAGGCTGCAAAACTTAGTAATCTCAAAAATCGACAAATCATAATCCCATACTCAAAACCCATCTAAGCTTAGGCTAACTTTTGTCACCAACACATCCCTTACCACCAAAACTCGGAACTTAGGCCTACAAAATACGACCTCACACCAAGGTAGCATTTTCAGTTACAGGCAAATCCCAGTCAGTACAAAATGGCAGATGCTAAATGTAACTTCAAGTTCCCAGCTAGAGAAAAAGTAAAAGGAAACGTGTAACTGGTGGCAGAACAATTACATTTAATAGGACAACAAACCAACTACATAATGCAAGTAAGAGCAGCATAGAGGAAAATATAGAACTACAGAAGTAATTCAAGTATTGTGTAACTCAATTATAACCATTAAAGATGTGTAAAGTATGACAATACAAGTTCAATTTAGAGTGAACCAGTAACATTGCAGAGCTGTCATTCAATCTCTATCTGCTGTGGGATTTCTTCTTCTGGTTTTGCACCACCACTATCAATTTCTTCACTGGAAATACCCGAAGCTTCCACAGTCCTAGAAACCCATTCCTTTAATGGATCTTCGTTCAAATCAAGCCTCAAAAGCCCCGCAAATATCCCACCCATAAAGGCGACGGGCTCCTGGAAATAGCAGGCACAATACTGATTTACAAATGTGGAAAGTATTCAGTGCCACAAAAAGGAGCCACGCTAGCCTCAGTAACAAGTGACATGACTAACGCATCTAAGCCATCCCATCTTCAGCGCTTTCACCGGGCGCGCCCAACGGACAACTCAAAATGGTGCCCATATTCACGGTTTCAGTTGAAAAAAAAATCATAGAGGTGCAATGCACCCGTACAAGGTATGGCCCCCAAACCATGTCATGCAATGATGCAAAAATAGTTCTCTACACAATCATATTTTTTTAGCCTCATTTATTTCAATCTCCATAACCTCTATAAAACGAGAAACACTAGGAGTGTCACTGCCATGCCGGAGTAATGGGTGCACTTAACAAGTGAAAGTTGATTACAAGAATAACGTGCTCCTCATATAGTTTCTCATTATCACTTACCGGCTGTTTGGTTTAATATCAGCTTTAGAAGAAAACAAAACTTTTAGATTATTGCTTAAAGAAGCTCAAGTTATTTTCCAACTAGAAATTTTGGATTAAATTTTCAGAAACTTTTGAAGCGTGACAATCACTCCAATGTCTTTATGGTATTCTATTCCAAATTTTAGGGATTAAACCCGAGTGAAGGCTTCAAGGAGGGAACTAGGTTTCCCAGGTGGCTGCAGCACCCCAATATTTTTAAATGCTAAAATTTTTAGTGTTACTATTTTTATATGTAAATTTAGTACCATTGAAATTTTAGTGTAAACTAGCATGTAGCCCGTGCGTTGCACGGGTTGTATGGAATAATTATTTTTTAAATTGTTAAATTTAATTTTTAACAATATCATTTATATTTTTTCCAGAATTGTCTTTGACGTTATATTTGTTCTTGATTGATTTATTATATTTATTCCATAATAATAATTTTTATAAATTTACCGTACATATTTTAATTTTACTCAAATACTATGAATTTAATGTAAACCAATTACATAACAACTTCTATAGTATTATATTGCCTTTAATTTTTATATAATATATAAAAATTATCCCGTAAAGTGACATTAAATATATACTCCCCTTGTCCACCAATTATAGCATAGCACATTTTTTATGAAATTTTAGAATATAATAATTCAATATTTTAATATAACAAAAAATCAAATTTACCCTCATTTTATATTCAAAAATGTAAATTTGATATTTTTGTTACATTTCAATATTAAATTATAATAATTTAAAACCTCCTAGAAAATTGTATTGTGCAATAATTTGAGGACGGGGAGAGTATAATTTTCCAACATAAATAATTTTCATCTTTTTTTTAATATTATAATTTTTACCCTATTATTTAACTATTAGTTTGGTTTTGGTGGGAATCCTACAATGTTAATATTCTAAATAATAATATTAATTACGATAATATTTTAAAGATTGATTGAAATATTAAATTTTGTGTATGTACTTATATAAAGATAGTGAAAACATAATATTTTTAAAATTTAATT